>JANAVB010036819.1:1420031-1625031 GCA_029216955.1 Iris pallida
TTCCTCTTCTTTTTCTTTTCCTTGATATCAAAGTTGATCTGACAATCCTGTTTTTCCTATTTTCTCTCAATTTCGACCCTTACACATTGACATTGGCTATTGGACTATTGAACATGTCAGAACACCGCACAACATCGGGCGCGACATCAGGCAAGATACATTATCATATTTACTGCTTATATTTAGTTGTATTTCTTTAGTTATTGTATATTCCTGTCTATTTATTTCTAGTTCTTTCAGTTGATTTACTTGTTTTTTTTCGTGATACATGATGCAAGTAATAGCTTTATTTCTTCCTTGTCTTTAAGTTATGCATATGGACCTAGAGTTGAGGGACTACCATCTGTAGTGTATTGCATAAACCTTGACACAGTTGTACCACGAGATATGTGTGAGATGAGTAGCTGTAGAGGTACTTGCGTGTTGGTTGATCATCCGTGCGCTTGTGTTAGGTCTAACTGCTAATAGAGGCATGCTAGGAGACTTAGCAGTTAGAAGGTACATGATTGCGGATGCGACTTAGATAGGTGCATAGGGAGGAGAACATTTCCTTATCGTATGGGCTTCTATTACACATTCTCTTGTAACCCGAAAGCTCTGCTGGAGATACGGGTATGATGACCCCCTCAGGTTGGTCACTGACATTTTTGAACGTTATTCGCTTCGTCACTGGTGCCCAAGAGGGGACTATACAAGATCCTATTTACAGCCAGGGCTCATGCGACTAAAGGTTTGTTCTTAACTGCATATATAAACACATTAGAATGGTTAGGTAAACCCTAGTCAATGTCATGTCACCCCCCGTTCCATTAGTAGCTTGGGACAATGTCGCATCGCGGTATAGTATGTTACCCCTTGTCCTTGTTTGGTTGTAGGAGTAGTCCACTGTTTCGATGATGAGATATTGAACCTTGTTACGATTGGGACTATTTTACTTTACTTGTGGCTTATGACATATTATATATTCAGTTTATTATGGCATGGTCTTCCTGTATCTTGTTACGTCCCTCTGAGGACCTGGTGATCTCTTCAGGTGTGTGCTTCTGTGATATTTGCAGGTGTTCTAGCCAAGGCCGTGATCTTCTCCATTCTTTCGCAGAAGATTTCCCTTGGGTCGACTTCCTACCTTTCCTTCTCATTTTCTTCCATGTATTATCCTTCTCATTTAAATGGTTGGTAGTAGATTTGTCTCCACCCAACTACATGTATAAATGACAAATTTTATAGTTGATTTATATTATTATTCTCTTATTTGGTATTAATTAGTTGTCTTGGTTTACTGCATTTTACAGCTTATGTATACATACGAGGTTTTCATATATTGGAGTATACTTCGTATATGTGCAGCCGGCATGTCTACATACTCGGTCCTAAGTATTTTGGGACTGGGGCGTTACAGATTGGGATGTATGGATATGGATATAGTATTTTTTTATATATATATTTCATGTTACAGGTTGTGTATAGTAGAAAATATTTGATTCTAAAAATATATCCAAGTTAGCGATAGAACAACGACGGAATAGCGACGTACCAGCGATGGATCAACGATGGATCAACGACGAAAAATTGGGAAAAATTCAGTCAACGATGGAATAGCGACTACCTAACGACGGCTAGCTAGCGGCAGATCAGTGAATAACTGTTTTAGTCGCTATTATGATAAAGTTACTGTCTGATACACAAAGAGTATCAAAGATAATTATTATATCTGTCGCTAAGTTAGTCGCTAACTTGGCGACGGATATATAAGTCGCTAGTCCGTTGGTGATATTCCATAGTCGATCCAGCGACGAAATTAAACATCGACATATGAACTAGCGACCAAAAAAATTGGTCGTTGTCCCATCGATATTCCTATTTAGCGACGAAAAATGTCAAAATAGCGACCGAAACTTTCGTCGCTACTTTTGTAGTACTTTTGTAGTGCACGGTTGCTTCAAAAATGCACCAATGTCACAAGAAAGATTAAAATGATTAGTTATGAGCTCAATTGAAAGTTAGCTACTAGAAGCTAGCTTAAGTATGACAACTTAATTGAAGAATTTGCTTCAAAAATGCAAATAGAAGTATTTTTCTTTGATCCGAATTGTGTTAGTTTATAAAGTACCATGACATGTCTTATTTTTTTTTTTGTTATTGTAATCAAAATTTTATGATATAGTTCAAGCCAAAAGCACAAGATAATCTTGATTTTGCCAAAAAGGTTATCTATATGCTTTTACTTTTATTATTCAATTAGATAAATGATCACCCAAAATTAGCTTTCCTAGGGTAATCTAATAACCCTCGGACACATCAAGTGCCTAGCATTATATATGATTTAGGGCTAACCAAACAATTCCTAGATTAAGCAGAAAAAAAAAAATTATATTGCAAACAGTAAAGAGTACAAGTGGAAGTGGTGCAAGAAATGAAAGAAAAAAGATGCATGGCAATGCAGAAGTGAACATAATAAATGAAAGAAATGAAGATATGGCAACAGAAATCAAAGCTGACAACGAAGCCACGCGAGGGCGGGCCGACATGAGAACAGGGAGATCGATGGAGGAAAGAATAATCCTCCACGCCAACTACTATGACTTTTGTCACTGTACTCATAATTCAACATTGATTATATACACTAATCCGTTCTATCTATAATACGACAACGCCAACCACTCCAAGAAGTTGCATGCAGTTGGAAATCTTACTTGGACTGATGCATGCATTGTAGCTTCATATTGAAGCAAAATATTAATGCAGTAGAAAATACACTACCACAGAGAATCAAGAACAAGGAAGAAGCTGCGAGAAGGAATCTATCTATATTGGCATGCATATCACAGGCCTCTTCTTGCATAAAGGAGGAGGAGCTTCCATTCCTTTTTCTTTCCAACCTCCATGATTTCCTCTTTCCTGTAGTTGATTCCAAGTTCACGTGCTTCCTATAGTCCACACTTAATTGTAGCCTAACTACGTTGAACTAAACTGGCTCTTCTGGTCAGTGTGGAGAGATATATCCTTCTTGGCTAGACGGACGGTCTCGAAATCGAACCGTAGACGAGATGTGCATGTGTGTGTAAAAATTGTAGGAATGGACCTAAATGACATACAATGCAGTGTGCACAGCTCGGGGCATTACGTCGGGTATCGGAAAAAAAAAAAATTGTAGCCTAAGGATTAATTTTCATAGAATTTCAAATTCATATTCTACCTTATGGGTGGTTCGGTACATGGATTATATTTTTTTTTCAAAAAAATTTGTTGTATATTGGGAATACAATTTGTGGGTATTTAATTTTATTATATTTTGTATAATCCATAATATTTCTGGAAATATAAAATTCTCATGTTTGGTATTGTAGATATAAATTACGAGGAATATAGTCAAAAAACAAAAACTCATCGTAACTCTCGCTCATGTTGTAGTTCATGTGTAAAACAGCGTGGACACCAGACCGGGTCAGACGGTCGGCATGGTTCGAGCCCCAAACCATAAGTCGTAAGGACGTGTAGGTGTGTGTTGATTGTGATTATATATGAAAAAAAAAAACTCTGGCTCGTCTTGACCTAGGATGAGTCCGTTCCTGATGACAACTATTCATAACTGCAATGAAAAACTTTGGACTCTCCAGATAGTTACAGTTCAAGGTTAAAACTAACTAATAGTTAAGGGTTAACGTGTGTGAAGAAAGAAAATTTTATAATAGTCGTAGCTCATGATTATCCTTGATTTGCTAGATAGGAAGACATAAAAAATATAAAAATCGTCGCTAAATTTTTAACCATTAAGATAATTTATGATATAAAAAGATAACTTTCTACTCAATAGATATTGGACAATTTAAGTTAACTACACCTACGTTTATACTTATTACAGGACTACCCTTATTTTGAAACTAATTACATGTACAGTGGATCACCCCTATATTTTTGTATTTTCTATAAAGAGTTGTAACACTAACCACCCTTATTTTAAAAAAAACATAAAATACAGAGATGTGGTATGTGTAATTATTTTTTTAAAATAAGGGTCCGTATAATACCCATGAAACATAAAAAGAGTTAGCGTATTTATTTCATAGATATATTTGAATAGGGCGGTTATGAAATAAATTATCTTGCTTGTCATATTCTTACGCTATGTTTGCGGAAATTACACTGAAGAAACATTTCCTTAATTTGATGGCAACATAGCTAATTGATATTTATTTACATTGATTTCTTAGTTGCACATGATTCTATGTTAATATCCATTGTTGGAGGGGTTAAATGATAATGATATGATATGTCTACGTACCTAATTAAACACTACCATTCATGGAAATATCTTGACAATGTTGATCAAGGTACATCAATGACCAACTTATGACTCCCTTTACTAGGCTGTTTTATTGCGTGGAAGCTCAGATGCCCTTTTTATTGGGGAGACTATATTAAGTAATCTACTTATTAATTAGAATTTAAAAAATGAGACACTTACTTCCGGCAAAATGATCACTTCATGACATCACCCTCTATCTTAAATATGTATATATTCTAGTTTCTTGACAATGTTCTTAGGATTATTATCTTGAGTATATTTTCTAACATAACTCAAATAAAAAAAGTTTGTTGACCCAAAATTTATTCCTTGATTTGTTGAGATTTAAATCTTGGATTGTTGTCAAATCCTATTATCTTTTACTATCCATGTAAAATAAGAAATATCGTAAAATCTAAGGACTAGTTTATATTGCAGTATTATTCATTCCATTTGCTCAAATCTATACATCTGGAATGCTCGTTGAGTTAGTGTTTCGAGAATGCCCATTTTGAGTTATGAAATGAATGATACATTTGAAGAAAGGCTCATCCCAAAATAGAAGTAGTTTGGTTTGTCCCTTACGTTTGGCGTCAAATAGAATCCCTGATAAAAACATGTGCAATCCAAACTAGCTTTTAATCTACTTACATGTACAAATAATTTACGTAAAAATACTTTAAAAAGCAATACCCACATGAGCAAAAGTGACAATAGATGCCAACTAAATTCCAAGTTATTGCAAGGTGCTCATGAGGGACGTACATAGAGCCAACCCCAAGCCTAAGTGACTTAGGCATGGTCCTAGGCCCCAGAATTTACAAAGGCCCTCTATTAGTCATAAATTACTCTTGGTACTCATAAGCCACATTACAAGATTAAGATCAAAGAAAAAGGGAAGACTGGAAAAGGATTAAGGAACCTGCAACTATAGATTTTAGACGCCATGACAATTGTTGATGATGAATCCATAAGCATTATTATATAACTACAGATTTTCAAAGATATGATTTAGTAGTAACAAAAAAAGTTGCACCATCATTTGTTTGGCAATGTAACAATAACTAGGTACCTAAGAAAAAAAATTAAGGAACCCACAAAGGATTAGGGAACCCTGAAACTATAGATTTCCAAAGCTAGGACAATTGTTGAATATGATTCCAGGAGCATTTATATTATATAAGTTGAGGCTTGTTTTACATTAATATGAAAGAAATTTAAAGTACCCGTAGCCTCCATTTATAATATATATAAATAGCTACATTAGTATAGTTCATGATACGTCAAGTTATGATATTATTTTCTTTAGTAATACATTTTTTGTTTGATGACTTGGCAACTTTTCTTATAAATATAGAAGAATAACAATGAAAATGTTACGTTTAAATCACATGGTTCAAAAACTTGGTATCCGTATGCCTGGTAGATTCTCTTGCCATGTTTCTCCATTTTTTTTCCACTTGCATATTGGATAATTTAGATATCAAGTTTTGACTCTCCCAGGAAATAAAATAGTTTTTTTAGAATTTTATTGGAATTTGGGAACTAAAATGTCAAAGTAAACATAATTTGAAATTTATTTATGCAAGTATTTGTTAGTTTTGGTGAATAATCATGGTTGCATGATTTCAATAAAATTATAGGGATATTTAGACTTTGGGTCTCAAATAAGTTTCAAATTTTGTATTTGGATCTCCATATTATATATAATTAGTATTTGGATATCAAAAGTACAATAATGTCTCAAAAGTGTCACTATTATTTTTGGTGACACTTTTGAGACCCAAACACTAATTATGTATAGTATGGAGATCCAAATACAAATTTCAGAACTCATTTGAGATCCAAAGTCTAAATACCCCAAAAGTATAAAGTGATACTTTCATGATTCAATATGCGTGGGTGATTTATCATGTGACTTGAAAAATATTTCTTAGAATTTGAAAATAAAGTTAAAGACCAATTTTATAAGACGTGGAATAAATTGTATTTCAATTTGCTATAAAATTATTGAAATGCGTAATTTTTGTTCTTGTTTTCGATATGTTGTTATGTTGATTATTTATAGTAAATAGTAACACATTTCAATTGTTCCCCATCTTTCAAAAGTGTTTAAGGTTAATTTTCTAGCATAGGTGCCTCCATTTTCAAAATCGCTCAGCGTCCCATCTTTGCTAGATGTATATCTCCGGCTCTGTTATTCCTATTGCCAAATCGTGCAATCTTCTATTTACTTGTACAAATATCTATTTTCTTTTACTCTCACCCTTTAGCAAAGGAAGGAATAAACCACTTCTCCACATAAAAAAATATATATATCATCTTACTCTATTACCCCGTACAAATAATTACTTTTTTTTTACTCCCACCATTTAGTAGTGGAAGGAATAATCCACTTCTCCATGTATTCGAACCTAGAATTATGCAATCAGAAATGTTATGTCTCTACCTGTTGACCACTAAAATTAGAATGATTTGACCTAAAAAAATAATACCCACATGTCAAGGGGTGTAAAGGCTTTGACCTAAAACAATACCCACATGTCAAAGTGTATAATGGGCTGGAAAGTATTCCAGAATCCAGCTCGGGCCTGGCCCAGTCAACACCGGTTTGGGTCGGCTCGGGCCCAGTCAATAGGCCAGTCCGGCTCGGACCACAATGTATACAGGTCCTGGTTGGGTCTGACAAAGCGGTCCGATAGCCTGGCCCGGCCCAGATAAAAAAAGGTCTAAACTGGTTTTGTGGCAAAAATTAGGTCGACCCGGCTTGTAGTACCAGCCTGGTCCAACCACCAGGTCTAGGGCCTGTCAACCCGATCACACTCCCCTGGGCCCCATTGATATATATATATATATATATATATATATATATATATATATATATATATATATATATATAGAGAGAGAGAGAGAGAGAGAGAGAGAGAGAGAAAGAGAGAGAGATAATAAGGGAGGCGAGGTGCCACCTCACGGTGAGGTGGCTATATGTCACCCCCATGCTATCATCATGCACTTGCACACTTTTCAGTGCATGATAATAGCATGAGGGTGACACATAACCACCACCCATAGGGTGGCACCTCACCTCCCTTATTTTATATATATACTAGTGGATAACCCGTGCCATACGGACACGAACCCGGCCTTCTCGACGTAGGCGTGCAAGCACCGGGCCAACGCCAGGGAGTTCCGGATGGAGGTCGACGCGGCCTCCGAACCCGGCCTTCTCGACGTAGGCGTGCAGGCACCGGGCCAGCGCCAGTGACCTAAGCCCGGCGGAGGCGGGCACGGCAAAGACCACGGTGGCGACGTTCAGGGCGGCGTGGGGCCTCATGGAGGCGAAGACGCGCAGGGCCGTCGCGGGGCATCCGAGGGCGGCGAGGCCCGAGACGGCGGCGGTCCAGGAGACGACGTCCCTGTGCGGCATTCCGTCGAACACCCGCAGGACGAGGTCGGCGGAGCCGCATCGGGAATAGGCGGTGTGCAGGACGGTCTGCACGAAGGGGTCGAGCCGAAATCCGAGGAAGAGGGCGTGTGCGTGGAGCGACCTGGTGGCGACGGCGGCGGTGGTGATGTTGAGCAAGGAAGAGAAGGTGTGGGAGTCGGGAGGGATGCGGCAGTGGAGCATTTGGAAGTAGATGGAGAGTGGGTCGACGGAGATGGCGATGGCGGTGTTGAAGGAGAAGGGGTTGGGGTTGGTCATGGCAGAGAAGAGGGAGGCGGCAAAGGAAAGGTCGGCGTCAGCGGCGCGGTGGAGGAGGCTGCTTGCGACGAAGGGTTGAGGAAGAGGCCGACGACGACGGCGTGGGCGAGGATGAAGCGAAGGCGGCGAAGGGAGGGGCGGTGCAAGAGGAGCTGGAGACGGGGGTGCCGTTGGTGTAGTGTCCCGTCCCGCTCAGTCAATCGGTGGAATCGAAACGCCGACGGCATTCGGACTTAGCCTTGCAATGGCTGCTCGAAGACATCGCTCGGTCAAGGCGACCGCTCGCTCAGGTGGGATAGTTTCGGTGAACTTGCCTCATCTTAGCCTTCACATAATAAAACGAATGTTTTCAAATGCACAAGTAGGCTTGACAATAAAAGAGACGAATCCACATAGATAAGGAAATAATCCCGACGGGTCAAATGGAGTTAGAATATGGAAAGGTCAAACGGTTGGCTTAGAGTTGGTGCACGACGTACATTGAAAATGACACTCGTCCCTTCGTCCCGTGGCTTGGGAGAAGGAAAGTTGGTATTCGACACAAACTATGAGTTACCCTAAGTCATAGGCATCGCCCACGCAAATGCTCGATTAAGCATGCACGCTTCCACAATGCAAGGCTTGGTATAGCCTTTGCTCGTCCCTCGGGTTAAGTTGTAGACTTGAGTAAGTTAGGCAAAGTTATGCCGGTCGACCTAAGTCATTCCAAGTGCTGTCCCACTCTTTCTATGGTTGTCAAGTTAAATAGTCCCACGATCCCAAGGCCCGTCATATGAGGTATGACTTGGGCGATAGCGTTGCATAGAACACGAGTTGGTTTAAGGCACGAGCCACAGTTGGTTCAGTGGAAAGTTAGCCACGGTTTGTCGATACTCAAGGAACACGTTATGTTCAAGTTAAGTGGGAAGGCTATGCAGTAGCCGTTCTCTGAGGGCAAAGAATGTTAAGTCTAAGCGATAGTTAGCCACCGAGAGGAAATATGTCAGGACTGTAGGGCAGTCGCCGAGGCAACCCTGGTTTGGGCTCTGCAAAAGGAGTATGAAAAGTGGAAGAAGTAAAGAAAAAGGAACTATGTGATGATGATGAGGCCATGCATTTACGTTAAGTCTAGAAGTTAGCATAGGTGCGCGATCATGGACAACTTGTCGACTTGGGCGATTCTTTCTTCGAGTGGCACCCCGGGGCCACGGGACCGACTCGGTCTAGGAAGAAACCGGTAATAGTCGATCTGGGTAATAGGCAATTGGTAGTTCGGGGACTTGTATCAGAGATCGCTACTTGCGGTGCAAGGATCCCGTTTGCCAGGCTATGTCTACGATGGCTAGTTAATGCCAGTGACCATTCATATAGATGGGTCGACACGGGCGACAATCCGCGTGTGTGCCTTTGGATTGAGTCGAATTGATGGTGTACACAGTTAGAACACAATGTTTGGGCCTAAGATTCGGCTACAACGAAGGCGACGTGCTTCGGCACGAGATATGGCATCGTGTGTGAAGTCGTTGGCATAGAGTTGCATTAGTTAGACTTGGATTGTTGCGAGTTAAGTCGAGAAGGGCCATAGGGCAAGTTGGGTGAAGTTACGTTGAGTTGCTGGGCACAACCTTAAATACGAGGCATGGCTGCACTGTCATAACACAAGTATGGGTAAGTCAATAAGTGGCGAGGCACTGCCTCAAGGAGGTAGCATGGTCACACGGAAATGGAGTCTATCATGTAGTTGTGTCTCTGATTATGGCCATAAGGCAAGCACGACTTGATAGGTTAACGTTGTTGAGTGGACGTTGTTGTTGTGTACACGGGATGGTCCTCAGATACAAATATGCCAAGGCGTCTGTCATAAAATAACCCTAAGGCAAGAGTATAAAGACAATTGATAAGAAGGGACTATGTTGCACAAAGTAAATCAAACGTGTTGGTTTTGCATGGGTGGGCGAGAAGCTCATTCCACCAGTACAGTTGAGTACTGACACCCATATAGTTTTCATGTGCAGGCACAGGTAGAAGCTCGTGGCGCGGAGCTCGCTTGGATGCGTCGAGGCACGGAGTTCCTTGGCGATTCGAAGCGTGCGGCTGTATGGAGTCAAGACTTATACGGGACATAATGTATGGGCATCGCCTTTCGAAGCATCCGCTGGTTCAAGACTTGTATTGAGAGATGAAAAGACTTCCGAAGGATTGGGACTTCTGTGCGACGACCCCGTCGCAGTCACTGTAATCGGCCGTTATGGAACCGGCCTTACACGAGCGCAATCTAGGCTCGTGCGGCATCACGCCTTAGCGAGGACGATCGCTCCTACGGGAGTGGAGCGTGACTTAATGGTATCAGAGCACGGCTTTACGTCCTTAGACTATCGATTGAATTTTTTAACTCCGTTGTTTCCGCAAACTCTGAAGTATTGCTTCCGCAAAGTTGATATCGTTGGTGCGCTCTCTCTTAAATGTCCCACGGATGTCCATACAATAAGTCTATCTATTTTGTAAAAAAAAAGAACAGTTTTTGACAAAACAAAAAGATGGTTTACGTAAGCACGGTTGGCTAAGTCGGGCTGGACATATACACCAAAGTTGCATCGACCCTAGCAAAGTTGAGTGCGGTATTCGTAATGTTTCGAGCAAGAATGAGTTGAACTCAATTGAGTAATGTGAGATGACTATCGATAGGGGTGCTATCGAGCGACGATAACATCGATGCAATATAGATGAGCGTGCTTGAAATTCGAAGAATGGTTTGAACGAAAAATTTGAAGAAGTCGATTTTGATTTGAATGATAGTGTTGAGGATTTGTAGAATGACCTCATCCCTGAGTGGTGTATACGATAGCTTCAGGGGTGTTGATCAATTGAGGATACGGGGTGTCGATGAGTCTATCAGCAAGCGTCGTGCGTATGCAAAGTCTTAGATCGAGTACGATTGAGTGAGTTGTTGTCTTGAAGTTTGATAAGTGGATTCGAACAAACCAGAAATGGCGCGCATGGAGCGTGCACGGGATCGAGGATTGCGCGAAGTATGAAACGCGAAAATGATTAAGTAGATGAAATCGAATCGAGGAAAAAGTTAAGGTGTAGCAAACGGATGACTTGATCGAGGAAATTGATATGGATCATATATGAAAAGTTAGCACGATGGGAAGATAACGTGCATGAAAAAGTTAAATTTTGAAGTTACGCAATGACTCTAAGGATTGGATTGAATGTTGCTCGATGATTTGAGTTAGCAAGGGAATGATGTGAATTGAGAAAATACGTTGGTCGATGACTTAAGATAGACGGGTGAACAATACATGAATTTGGGTTAGAGGAAAATTGATGTTGTGAATGATTCGAGGGATAACGATCGAACTTGAATTTGAATGTCAAGGAGATTATCCAGTCGCACGATAGCATCATTCATGCGACTCGAAATTCGTTGCAAAGGAAGATCGTCATGTTACACATGTCATCGATGGTATTGAGGCGTATCAAAGATCGATATGCGATAACTCGGGGGTACTTTGACTCAGCGAACGACGATCGTGCAAGTGTTATTGTTCGGTTGAATGCTATACTTAGGATTTTGATATAGATGAATGTTGGATAAAAATGATCGTGTCTTGATGGTTATGCGGATAACCACAGCGTCGAAATTCTTGTTTTGCGCGAGCGCAACTCTAGCCTCGCAGATGCGTCGCATTGAATTTGGGGCGATCGTTCCGCGTGAGCGCTGACATGGTGATTTATGTCGCGAAAATAATCAAACTCGAAAAATCAGGACGCGGGAACTTTGATTGTACCGACTTGTTGGTTTGATGCGAAGGAAAATTCGAGGATATTGGACTTGCGATTAATGAATGAATAAAACTTGAAGATTGAGTAGGTCCAATCCGCACGTCGAGAATGAATTAGTCTAGACACAAAACAAGAGTTACGCCCCGATGAGAATGATTATTCCGCGGGAGCGTTGCATGGTGATTCATGCCCACCGTGGATAATCTGAATCGCGTGAGATCGGGACACAACATATTATTAAGCTAGACGACCTCATGATCGAATACGTGAATTGGAATGAATGACTTAGGGAATATGAAATATGAATTATGGTTTAGTGATGAATTGTGTCGTAGCGTGCTTGACTTGGAAGGATTGATAGGCTGATTATGTCAAACGTGTTCGAAAAGATAGACTTTGTGAAATGGCTTGATGAACGAGTGATATTGATATGTCAAGGAATTGGTTGAAGCGTGAGTTATCGTAGGACGGCTTTGCTGAATGACTCAGACCCCGTACGACGAATGTTCGGATATATGTAGAAAATCTATGCTCGATGTTTAAAAATCGGAGTGATGCGAGCTTGGATAGAAAACCCCGTACTATCAATTTGGTTTGACCTTAGGATGGGGTCAATGTTGATATTGTTGTTTGGGAACTATGATTCCAATACTGACGGATGACCTTAGCTTAAAGACATAGCCTAGCGGTTAGGCAGACATTTCGGTACAGAGCGATAGTAATTATAGAGGCACCACTCTTGAGGCTCGGTTGACATGCATGTATATCAAGAACGCTTGAATATGTGCACGATCTGACTCGAGTGGTGATGGCAGATTCTCTATCACGAGGCTTGGTTGAAATGCATGTATTTTGGGGACGCCTGGAATATGTGCACGATCCAACTAAATGATACGTTGAATCAAGTGTGACTTGAGGAACGGGAAAGTGTCGAGGATTTTGAGATCGCGAGTTTTGAAGAAAAGATTGAGGGTAACACGAGCGTGGCTCGGATTCAAGGAATGCATAGGAGAAATGTGTGCGACAAAACGTAGGACGTTAAAAGAAGTGATCAGTCGATAAGCGTACTCAGTTAGCTTCGAGGACGAAACTTTTTCTGAGTGGTGTATGATGTAGTGTCCCGTCCCACTCAGTCAATCGGTGGAATCGAAATGCCGACGGCGTTCGGACTTAGCCTTGCAACAGCTGCTCGAAGACATCGCTCGGTCAAGGCGACCGCTCGCTCAGGTGGGGTAGTTTCGGTAAACTTGCCTCATCTTAGCCTTCACATAATAAAATGAATGTTTTCAAATGCACAAGTAGGCTTGACAATAAAAGAGACGAATCCACATAGATAAGGAAATAATTTCGACGGGTCAAATAGAGTTATAATATGGAAAGGTCCAACGGTTGGCTTAGAGTTGGTGCACGGCATGCTTTGAAAATAACACTCGTCCCTTCGTCCCGTGGCTTGGGAGAAGAAAAGTTGGTATTCGACACAAACTATGAGTTAGCCTAAGTCATACGTGTCGCCCGCGCAAATGCTCGATTAAGCATGCACGCTTCCACAATGCAAGGCTTGGCATAGCCTTTGCTCGTCCCTCGGGTTAAGTTGTAGGCTTGAGTAAGTTAGGCAAAGTTATGCCGGTCGACCTAAGTCATTCCAATTGCTGTCCCACTCTTTTTACGGTTGTCAAGTTAAATAGTCCTACGATCCCAAGGCCCGTCATATAAGTTATAACTTGGATGATAGCGTTGCATAGAACACGAGTTGGTTTAAGGTACGAGCCACAGTTGGTTCAGTAAAAAGTTAGCCACGGTTTGTCGATACTCAAGGAACACGTTATGTTCAAGTTAAGTGGGAAGGCTATGCAGTAGCCGTTCTCTGAGGGCAAAGAATGTTAAGTCTAAGCGATGGTTAGCCGCCGAGAGGAAATATGTCGAAACTTTAGGGCAGTCGCCGAGGCAACCCTGGTTTGGGCTCTGCAAAAGGAGTATGAAAAGTGGAAGAAGTAAAGAAAATGAACTATGTGATGATGATGATGAGGCCATGCATTTACGTTAACTCAAGAAGTTAGCGTAGGTGTGCGGTCATGGACAACTTGTCGATAAGGGCGATTGTTTCTTCGAGCGGCACCCCGGAGCCACGGGACCGACCCGGCCTAGGAAGAAATCGGTAATAGCCGAACTGGGTAATAGGCAATTGGTAGTTCGGAGACTTGTATCGAAGATCGCTACTTGCGGTGCAAGGATCCCATTTTGCCAGGCTATGTCCACGATGGCTAGTTAATGCCAGTGACCATTCATATAGATGGATCAACACGGGCGGCAATCCGCGTGTGTGCCTTTGGATTGAGTCGAATTGATGGTGTACACAGTTAGAGCACAATATCTGGGCCTAAGATTTGGCTACAACGAAGGCAACGTGCTTCGGCACGAGATGTGGCATCGTGTGTGAAGTCGTTGGCATAGAGTTGCATTAGTTAGATTGGGCTGTTGCGAGTTAATCGAGAAGGGCCGTAGGGCAAGTTGGGTGAAGTTACGTTGAGTTGCTGGACAAAACCTTAAATATGAGGCACGGCTGCGCTGTCATAACACAAGTATGGGTAAGTCAGTAAGTGGCGAGGCACTGCCTCAAGGAGGTAGCACGGTCACACGGAAATGGAGTCTATCATGTAGTTGCGTCTCTGATTATGGCCGTAAGGCAAGCACGACTTGATAGGTTAACGTTGTTGAGTGAACGTTGCTGTTGCGTGCACGGGATGGTCCTCAGATACAAATATGCCAAGGTGTCTATCATAAAATAACCCTAAGGCAAGAGTAGAAAGACAATTGATAAGAAGGGACTATGTTGCATAAAGTAAATCAAACGTGTTGGTTTTGCATGGGTGGGCGAGAAGCTCATTCCACCAGTACAATTGAGTACTGACACCCACATAGTTTTCATGTGCAGGCACAGGTAGATGCTCGTAGCGTGAAGCTCGCTTGGATACGTCGAGGCACGGAGTTCCTTGGCGATTCGAAGCGTGCGACCGCATGGAGTCAAGACTTATACGGGACATAATGTATGGGCATCGCCTTCTGAAGCATCCGCTGGTTCAAGACTTGTATTGAGAGATGAGAGAGAGCTAAGTCAACTTGTAAAATATGAGAAGAGTGAGCTTGAGTGATTGTAATCTTGGCCTTGCGCTCCCTTTGTAATCGTTGTTCCAATATCAATAAAATGCATCTTTTGAATGACTTATGTTTTGTTCTAAATTTTCGCTGCTATTATTCAATGTCTCTGCTTGGGACTTCTGTGCGACAACCCCGTCACAGCCGCTGTAATCGGTCGTTATGGAACCCGCCTTGCACGAGCGCAATCTAGGCTCGTGCGGCATCACGCCTTAGCGAATACGATCGCTCCTACGGGAGTGGAGCGTGATAGTTGGAACAAGCGGTTGCTCCACACCCAATATGGGACCCCCCCCCCCCCCAAATGCTATCATCATGCACTTGCACACTTTTTGGTGCATGATGATAGCATAGGGGTGACACATAGCCACCACCCATAGGGTGACACATCACCTCCCTTATATATATATATATATATATATATATATATATATGTATATATATGGAGCATCTAGGGTTTCGGAACAGGGAGTTTCTCCAAGGAGAGGCAAGCCAGCCTACGGATGTTTCTCAAGACACAGGAGACCCGGCCCCTCGCGACGAAGGGGGAGGGTGGACGACGGTGGAGCGCCGTCGCCGACCGAGCCAACAAGGCCGTAGAGAACGACAAGGGGGAGGAAGCATGCAGCCCTAGAGACAAGGAGATGGCAGATTTATGCAAAATAGGTCGTCGCAAGGCCCCAGCCGCCGTGTGGGTAATCCTCGGCAAGAAGCGGGAAATAAACCAAGGGGGAATGATGGACATCGGGCTCTTGGAGAAGGTAGGAAGATGTTGGCTTCGCAAAAGACAGGAATCACAACTCAAAAAGAAGACAACGCCCATCGACCCCGGACGGCCCCAGTATCTTAGGCAGATTTATGTAAACTTGTACCAGTCCAAGAAGAAGTAGAGTTACAATACGTCGAACCCCAGATGATCGAAGGAAGGAAAGTAGTGGAGATCACAGCAGACGACATAGAGGAGACTTCGACGTATTGGAAGAATACTCTAATACTGTATGTGATGGGAAATAAATCCTATTACGGACAGTTGAGAGCATATGCATTAAGGGTCTGGAGACCTAAAGGGGAGCTGGATATATTCTCACGAGAGAACGGATTCTATTTCATCAAGTTTGACCTAGCAGAAGATCTAGACACGTTCTAGAGGGGGGACCGTGGACGTTCGACGAAAGGTTGGTGGTGCTAAAGAGATGGTACCCTGAATCATGCTTCGAGAAGGATCGGCTCTCGTCAGTTCCTATATGGATCAGGCTCCCCTGGCTATCCCCCCAGTTATGGAGTACGCCGGCCATTATGAAAATTGCTAGCATGGTGGGGAAGCCTCTTCGAACAGACATCCTCACAGCCCGACGCAAAAGATTATCCTATGCACGTGTGTTTGTTGAAATTAAAGTCTCCCAGGAACTGCCACGACAAGTCGAGCTTATCCTTCCAAATGGAGAGGTAAGATGGCAGTCCGTCGAATATGAGTGGGTGCCACCGTCTTGCATGAACTGTAGGTGCTTCGGACATGTCAAAGCTCATTGCCATGAGCGGGAGATCCAATTGGAAGAGGGGACGCCAGCTAATACCAGCCCGTTAGAGAAGGATGAGGGAAATAGAGGAGGTCGACAGGAAGATAGGAGGCAAGAGATGAATGAAGGAGTGGTGATGGATGAGGATCACATAGAATCAACTCAGAGGGTTAACGAGCCTGTGGGGGGACAAGGAGATTCTCTACTAGGGAAACGGTCGATCCTGGAGAAAGAAGGAAGCGATGGGGGAAACCTTCAGCTATCCATATGGGAGAACAGACCTAACAGCGGTGAACTGCAGGAAGGGTCGAATAGCATAGCCATGGTTAGCTTGCAACCAACAACTAGTGCTCGGGAGGATAACTCGGGAGGAAGGGTTGCTAAAGTGGTTCGATTATATGGGGAAGGAAGCCGGGACCAAACTAGTAGAGGATACTATAGGGAACTTTCAGAAGGGAATTGCACAAGTACAGAGGACCCTACGACAGAGAATCCTCTCTGGCTCGCCCGGTTGCAGAGAATTAACTCGGAGAGGGTAAACGACAAAGTCCGAAACAACGAAGCGGTGACAGACACGACTCAATCTAATCGTCCAAGAGAGAGTCTTCGCAACACGAAGGACGGCCAAGCTTCTCATTAATGACAGTATTAACCTGGAATGTTAGGGGGGCAAACTCGGTGGGAAGGTGGAAGGAAATTCAGCAGAGAATTTGGAGTACTAAGGTTTCGATTGTGGCTATTCTAGAGAGTAAAATTAAGTCAATTGACAGGCTAAAGCAGCGAACTCCTATTAATTGGGAGGTCGCCCATAACCTCCTTCCGGGAGGAGCGGCACAGATTTGGGTTATGTGGGATGCTCGTGAATGGACGGGAAACGTTCGATACTGCTCGGATCAAATAATAACTCTTAACTTCATCAATAAGGGTGGACTATAAGTAGTTTTTGGGGTCGTTTATGGTCATAATGATCGGCGTCTAAGAGGAAGATTGTGGGAAGATATCACCAGATTATCAACTGAACTGCAGAACCAATCTCCATTTCTCGTTAGCGGAGATTTCAATGTTGTATTAGTAGGGCATGAGAAAGACGGAGGAAGACCAGTTCCACCCAATATCCTGGCAGACTTTCAAAATTGTTTAACCAGGTCGGGACTTGTTTGTGTGGAAAGAACGGGGCAAATTTGGACTTGGAACAATAGTTCAACCTCTAATCGGGTCCAGTGTCAATTGGATAGAGCTCTTTGTAATATGAGATGACTCGAGATGTTCCCCAATGTCAGGGCGGAGGGTCTCCATAGGGGAACTAGCGACCATGCTCCTCTTCTCATTTGAATGGTACCATTGCTGAAAACCGGTAGACGACCATTCAGATTCTCGAACGCGTGGACATTGGTTGAAGGGTATAATGAAGCGGTCGGCAAAGGTCTACATTTGGATGTTATGGGCACTCCTCAGTTCAGACTTATACGTAAACTTAAGCAGGTAAAATATGAACTCATAAGATGGAATAGACGAAGACCATCCCATTCGCTTGAGGAAAAAATTCAGCAGCTTCAGGACGTGCAAGAGCAAATTAAAGATTCCCCGTTTGATCCAAAGTTGGCGAGTCGAGAGGCGGTCTTGCAAGAAGATGTTCACAGGCTTAGATTCCAAGAAGAAGTCCATCTGAAGCAAAGAGCTAAATGCTCGTGGCTTAAAGATGGAGATCGTTGTACGCAATTCTTTCATGCGACGGTTAAAGCTCGGCAAAATAGGAACTCAGTGGCCACTCTGATTGATCCTAATGGTACTCTTCTCGACCAGGCAGAGCATATTAAGGACTTGGCGATTGATTACTTTAGAAATCTCTATACAGCACCTGATAAGGAAGAGGCGCTCCCTGAGATTATTTGTAAAAAGGATTATTACGGATGCAGGTAACGCGGGGCTCAGGAGGAGGATCCGGATGGAAGAAATCGAGAGCGTTATTAAAAATGCTGATCCGGATAAGTCACCGGGCCCGAACGGTTTCAACACAGCATTCTTTAAGCAACACTGGCTCCAATTGAAGGAGCTCCTATACCATGTAGTGGATGATTTCTTCACTACGGGGCGACTCATTAGAGAACTGAACCATACGTTCCTCGTGCTTATTCCTAAAGAAGAAGGGGCTATCGAGTTGGGGGATTTCAGGCCTATAGCTTGCTGTAATTTTATTTACAAAATTATAACTCATATTATGTGTGACAGGATGCAGGATGTTATGAAAGGTCTCATCTCATTGAACCAGGTCGCTTTCATCAAAGGGCGGGCCATAGCGGACAACTGCCTCCTCGCGCACGAGCTAGTTCGAGATTTCAACAAGGAAGGTGGTCGTACGGGGTGCTTAAAACTGGACTTGAGAAAGGCTTACGATACGGTGAATCGAAGATTCCTCTGCAGGATTCTTACTGCTATGGGTTTTGATCAATGGTGGATGGATCGAATTGAAGAATGTATAACCACTCCGTCCTTCTCCGTCATTCTCAATGGCCAACCAAATGGGTATTTCTCTAGCAGCCGGGGACTGCGTCAGGGAGACCCCCTGTCTCCGTATTTATTCACTATTGTTATGGAGTTTTTTACTTGTTTGATGGATGAAGAAGTTCACAGAAATAATATCATGCCTCTCTTCCGCCGCATTCATCCGATAGTATCCCATCTCATCTACGCGGATGATTTATTGGTGTTCATGGAGCCTACTGACAAAGGTGTATCTACGCTAGAGCAATTGCTGGAGGTATTCAGGAGAGGTACGGGTCTGGAGCTGAACAAAAATAAGTCCCAGATATTCTTCAGTAAAAGTTGTCCGCAGCAAACAGTTTGGGCGGAGAAGCTCGGGATTGAGCCGGGCCATCTACCGGTTAGATATCTTGGTATCCCCTTGTCGATCAACTATGTATCTAATTCGGATTGCATGGGATTGGTCAGCTATGTACAGAGGAGGTTGGAGGGATGGCAGTCCCAACTTCTTTCGTTCGGAGGACGCATCGAATTGGTGCGCTCCGTCATATGGGCGATCACAGGATACTGGCTCCAGGCTGTCATTGTGCCGCTTGGAACGCTGAAAGAAATAGAGCACCTTTGTGCTAACTTTGTGTGGAAAGGAGGGATGCACACAATAACGTGGGAAGAGCTTTGCCAGACTAAGGAGGAAAGTGGCATTGGACTAAGGTCCCTTCGGACCCTTAGAGAGGTAGCTAAACTAAAGCTCGCATGGAGATTTTTGACAGGAACTTCCATATGGGCTTCATGGATGTGAGCTCGATATGATAAGTCAGGCAATTTCTGGGTAATGGAGAGTAACAATAACTTCTCCGTTACGTTTAAACAAATCCTCGCCCAAAGATTGACACTTAAATCTTGTGTTACTAGAGTGGTGCAGAATGGATCCTCGACCAACCTATGGAAGGATCCATGGCTCAATAAGCAGAGCTTCATCGATCGCCTAGGATGGCCTACGTATGAGCTGGTGGGGTATGATGCTCCTCTGAGCAGTATTATCGAAGGCGGGGAATGGAGGGTGAACAACCGCCACATCCAACAGTGGTTCAGAGATGAGATAGGAAGCATTCATATACTTAATGAGGAAGGAGATGACTATTGGGCCTGGGATGGCACGACAGATGGCAATTTTGCTCAGGGACAGTCATATGAGGCGATACGGATGGTATTTCCCTTGGTACCGTGGTCGGAGGTGGTCTGGGCTAGAGAGGCTGCGAGCAAGTGGAAATTGTGTCTCTACAAAGCTATCAGGGACAGATTGCTGACTAGGGAACGACTGCTCCGGTTTGGAGTTCAGATTCTTGATATGAGCTGTGTGCTATGTGGAGGAAGTAATGAAACTAGAGATCACCTGTTTTTTGAGTGTCCGTTCTCGGACAGGATATGGCAAAAATATATACAGGAGACGGGATTACAGAATAGACGGCATACTACGCTGACGGAAGTAGTGAACGAGGTAAGCGGGTTGGGAGCACAAGGCAAGCAGAACTTTAGAAATGCGAGAATTCGACTGCTAGTTGCGGTATGGCACATATGGAGAGAACGTAATGGTCGATTGTTCCAAGGAAGATATCTCTCATATACAGGTCTCCTAAACAACATCAATACGGACATCTCACTTATAGAAGAAAGGAGACGGAGCCCAGACGACTGAGTGTGCAGGAAACACTAAAGAGTTCAGGGATACCGGGTTGTATCAGGGAGGCTGGGTTGGAGTCTTTGCAATTAGCTTTCTGTTGAGCTAACTGTTGTTTGTACTATTTTAGTTGTCTCATTAATAAGAAAAACCATTTGCTTCAAAAATATATATATATATATATATATATATATATATATATATATATATATATATATATATATATATATATATATATTCTCCTTTTGGTGGTATACTTGTATAGGCTTTGTCTTTTTGTGCCTTGTATACGTGGACAGGCTTCGACATTTTGAGCCTTGATTAATAAAATGAGCGATCGGTTGCTCCCCTATTATATTTGGTGGTATACTTGTATAGCCCCCCCCCCCCCCCCCCCCCCCCCAACCGGTTGCTCCCCTATTATATTTGTTTTATGTAACATTGGAGGGTATTTTAGTAATTTATCCCTCCAACTGCCGCATAGGCATTTATACCAAACTCCCATTATATGGTCGTTTTATAACCATTTTAGAGGTATTTTTGTCATAAGGCTGACAATGACCAAAATATTCTTATAACAATTATATTTTAGTGATATTAGGAATAATTTGGCACCCGAAATTTTCTATAATAAGACATATTTATCAAAATTAACCACAACAAATTTCTTCTCTATTGCAATATTAAGAATCAAACAAATTTCTAAAGACTGAAATAACTTTCTATAAACTGAAGTTACAACTTTCTAGAGACTGAAGTGAATTTTTTTGGAGTTTAAAGTGTAATTTTCTAGAGACCTCAAATTGTGCAAAAAAAATTAGAGGCTTCAAGTTGAGGTTTCAAGTAATTTTTAATATCTAAAAATATTTTTTTCTCTCTTTTTTATTCGTGAATTTTTTCCTCTCTCTCTCTCTCTCTCTCTCTCTCTCCTCTCTCTCTCTCTCTCTGTTTGTGTTGGAAAAAAATTTCTCTTTTCTTATTTTTTTTCTAAAAATTATTTTTCAAAATATGGATCATGAGGATGTTACTGGTTCTAACCACCCCTATCAAGGTATTTCATAATAATGTTATAATTATTATCAAAATTTTTATTATGCTAATAATCCTACTGAAGATTTTGTGCCAGCGACATAAGTGGCACCTCCAGAAGTTAAAAGTGTTGCTACTAATGTTTCAACTAGAAAAAAGGGTTTTATGGGAATTTTATTATTTGTCACCGATAGTGAGGGAAAACTAGTTTTAGTTCCAAGAGGTCAAAAACTAATAGCTAAAGGTGCACAATGCAAGAAATACAAAAAATAAATTAATAGAAAAAATGATGGCATTGGCACTTTAAAGAGACTATGAAAGTTGTTATGACAAGGACACATTACAAGCTAGCCAACACAGTTAAGCATCGGTACTCAATGATCTCTCGTAGAAAATTTTACTTATTCTGCTCGTAACAAAACTGAGCTAACAAAATATATTATTTATGATGGACAACCTTTTATATCTGGTGAGAGTGAATCATATTATGATTATGCAAGTAATACTCTTAGTCCTTGTTATACTAAAGTTTAGATCAACTATTAGAGCAGAAGCTGTCAAAAAAATTCAAAAAAATGTAGCTTTGAAAGAAAGTTTTGTACATGTTAGTAAATTTTCTCTTACTTCTGATATATGGACTAGTAAAAACAATTACTCTTTTATTTCTATAACAACACATTATTTAGATGTAAATTAGATTTTGCAAAACAGAATTATTTGTCTAAGACATTTGTAATTTTCACATAATGGTTCTGCAATCGGTGGAGCTATACTGCAAGTTTTACATGAATATATTGTCCATAATAAAAAAAAATCCAGTTTTTTTATAATGCTACTAAAAGATCACAATTTTTGCCTATATTAGAAGGACAACTTTTTCATGTAAGATGTGTTTTTCATATTATTAATCTAATTGTACAAGAATGCCTTTAGTTTCTTCAAGCAAATTTTTAAAAAAATTAGATCATGTATAAAATTAGTTTGAACACTTTTGTAAGTAGACAACAAAATTTTAAAATATTATGTGGATAATATGGTATGACATTTAGGAAATTTGTTAAGGATGCACCACATAGATGGTATTCTACTTATTTAATGTTGAAATCTTGTATTAAATTTAAATATGTTAGTACACATTATAGTAATATTAATCCAAGTTTTGATTTTTCAAGTAAATGAAAATGATTGGTTAGTTGCTAGTTCAATTTATGAATTTTTAGAATTATTTTACAATGTTATATGTCTTCTATCTGGAGTTTGTTATACAACTTCTCATTTAGTTTTGACAGAAATTATTAACATGTCTTATTTATTTTCTAAATATAAAAATGCTCCCAGTTTTGATTATGTTATTTCCAAAATGGAGAAGAAATTTCTAAATTATTGACATGATATACCTCTTTTATATTGTTTGACGTCGGTTTTTTTTATCCTAAAATTAAATTAGATGGTGTATTTATATTGTTAGACGAATTTAATGATAATATTAATGTTGGGATAGGTAGCTTAAAAGTAGAAATTAAAGAAAATTTAGATTCTCTAATTACTTTATATGAAAAAATGTTGTATTGAGCCGACCTAGTACAACCATTCAAGGTAGTAGTAGCTCTGGTTTAATGTCTAAAATACTCCATATTAAAGGTATACTATAAAGGAAAAAAAATAAAAATAAATTTTCCTATCAACTCAAGAATTGTCCTTGTATTTAAATGGAACATTTTAGAATATGTTCCCATTTAAAATATAGAAACTAGCGTATATCCTTTTTTTTTAAAAAAAAAAAAAACTAACAAATGTCCTCATTCCTTTGTAAATTAGCCAAAATTTTGATTAAACAGTGAGGGTATATTTAAATGTTATTTGTTCCATACAAATGAATGTGAGCATTAGCTTCTTCTTTTTAAAGTAGGGATATGTGCTAATTTCAGTATTTTGAATGGTGGCATTTGCTAAAACATCCCTATTAAATTTATGAAGAAGTTGATGATGATTCTGGATCATATTTTTCAATTTTAGAATGGTGAAAAAGATACAAAAAATTTTATCATATACTTTCTTCTATAGCACGTGATCTTCTAAATGATCTCAGTGTCCATGGTAGCACCGAAATCTTGTTTTAGTGTAGGTTCAAAAATACTAAGCAAGAAGAACATGATGCTGCCAGATATTCTAGAAGTCTACGTCTGCGTTCAAGATTTGGCTCGTGCGGAAAAACAAACTCAACACTTAATAGATGAATGTGCCGGCATTACTTACTATGAACGACTCTACTGGAGGTGAAGAAGCTGAACAATAAACTGGATGGAAGACAAAAAATAGAAGACCTGTAAATTTTATTACAAATTTTATGTATTTAAAATATTTACTTTCATTTTTATAAGTTGTAAACCCCCTAAATTTCTACTACGATTTTTAAAAATATTTTTGTAATTATTTGTACTTCGTATCTGCACGTCGCATACGAGTTCGCATTGTTGTATTTGTGTAGCGTACGAGATTTGCGTTTCGTATTTGCCCGACGAGTGCGAATATGTGTCGAGGTACATATTTTAGAAAAATATTTTTATTATAAATATTATTTTATATAAGAAAGTACATGTTCAAATAAATATGATAAATATTTTTATTTCTAAAAAAAAGAGTTATTTTATTCGTCATTTAAAAATAAGTAGTGATTTGGAAATTTGTGGTTTATATGAAATGTATTCCAAATATTTTACAAAATTTGAAATTTATTTATTAATATATTTTTGTTATTTATAAAAACTATTTATGATTTAATAATTTATCATAATTTTTGAAATTAATTATTACTATATTTATTTAATTATGAAAATGATATTTGGGATTTTGTTAATCTTAATATTTGATTAAATATGGTAATTTAAATTAGAAAAGATTTTATTGACTTTATTTTAAATATTTTAAATTAAGGATAGAATTTATCTAGATTGGATTTGAATTGGATTGAGTTATTTTTAAATCAATTTGAATTAATATAGAATTTATCCATTGGGATTTAAACCTCCCTAATCTTTATCCAACTGAAAATTTTCACCTCCTATATAAGGAGAGGTACTCATCCATAAATTTTGATTATCCACATATGTGCATCGTGTCGGTGTCGCCATTCTCCATCCACTATATCTTATTTTTTACACATACAATATTCCAACCTCTCGTCCGACAAGCCCGACGCCGACACTGTTTCGTGTCACGTAGGACACGATCCGACACACCAAAAGCTAATCCAATTCCTGCCGTCTCGGCACCATCGGACCACCCCTGCTTGCCCGGCCAACCCAGGGCCAATATCGCCATCAGCCCGTCGCAGCCATAGCACCACCATCCCTTACCGATCACCCCACAAACACTAAAGCCATTGTTGCCGACACCAACTACCAACCCGACATCCGCCACTGCCATCATCGGCAGCCACCAAGCACTCCCACCCCCGTCACCATCATCACCACAACCACCGCCCCCATCTCCAACATCGCCATCGCCACACTGCCCTCCGCCATCGGCAACACACCCACAAAATCCCAAGAAAATACCGCCACCATCATCCCTGTCAAGCGACCCCATCTCCGGTACCAACCGCCGATATCCCCGTCATGACCAACTCCGGCCGACGACAAGACAATCACCACCACCAAAAATCCACAAGGACACCAGAAGAAGAGGGAAGGGGAAACCCTAACCTCCGTCGTCCGCCGCGGATCCGCCGCGCCGCCCGCTGCTACCGCCGCGGCCACCTCCACGCCGGCGCCTCCGACTTCCCGCGCCGCCTCCGTTGATCTCCTCCGGAGCCGCCACGCCACCAATTCTCCGACTTGCCGCGCCCATCCGCCGAGCCTTGAACCCCCGCGTGGCCGTCCGCTCCGCCTCTCAGGTGATGTCTCCGGCGCAGCGCCATCTCAGGCACTGACCTCCTCCGCCGCACCGTGCTTGACTCCGGCCTCGTCGAGACCACCGCGTCTCCCCGCTTCAGACCGGCGCCCCGCCGTGCGTGCCACCGCGCGCAGGACCGCGCCGCTTGTCTTCGTCGGCCACACACGCCGACCGCCCCCTGGTACCCTCCCCGATTCCCCACTCTCTCCACTCCCTTCTGTCTTCTTTACTTTCTTTAACAGCCACATAGGCTGTCATATATATATATTATTATTATTATTATTATTATTATTATTATTATTATTATTATTATTATTATTGTTATTAGTATTATTAATATAATCAGGATTATTTTTTTAGAGATTGACTAAAATTAGGAATTTATATATTTATGATTATATATTTAACTTAGCATAGATATTATTACCAATAGTATCAATATTATTGATATTACTATTTGTGTTAATTATTATGATCGTTTTTATTTTATCATGATTATCACTAGTTATGATAATTATTTCAAATTCTCTTTTCGTAAAATATGTATACACGAATATTATATTTGGCTAGGCCTATATTTCAAAAATATGGTTTTAGAATAGAACCCTATATGATTTTCCAGATTATTAATATTTATCTAAATTATTTTTACTAATAAAATATGGTTTTCTATCTATAAAAATATGTGTTAAAAAACATAGAGTTAGCCTAAAACGATTTTTGATTATTAAAGTATTTACCAAAAATATATTTTTACTAATAAAAATCTAGTTTTAACTATTATATTTTCTAAACATGGTATGGACATCTTTTATACAAATCCCCATCTATTGTCAAGTCTTGATCATGACTGAGCATATCTTCTATTTTCACGCAAATTTTGGATACCTACATCGAACATGGCTATTGGACAACCGAGACTTGTCAGATCACCGTACCACACCAGGCAAGATACATTGTCATTATACTGTTTATATTCACTTTGTATTTTATTACATATCACTGTTCATTTATTTCCAGTTCTTACAGTTCTTAATTTACTGTCTGCTCAGTGATATTACTTGTACTTTGTTATTATCCTTTGATTGCATATGGACTTAGAGTTAAGAGACTACCGTTTGTAGTGTATTGCATATACCTTGACACAGTTGTACCACGAGGATGTGTGAGATGAGTAGCATGTAGAGGTTCTTGCGTGTGGGCTGATCCCCCATGTGCATGCGTTAGGGCTAACTGCTAATAGAGGCATATTAGGAGACTTAGCAGTTAGTAGAGGCATATGGTCGTGGATGCGACTTAAATAAGAGCATCGGGTGGGGAGAATAATACCTGACGTATGGGCTTCGATTGCACTTCCCTTGTAACCCGGAAGCTCCGCTAGAGATACGGGTATGATTAGCCTCTCAGGTTGGCCACTGTCGTTTTTCAACGTCATGCGCTTAGGCCACTGGTGCCCAAGCGGGGACCATACCAGATCCCATTTACAGCCAGGGCTCATGCGTCGAAAGGATTGTTTCTCAAACTACATGTTCACTTTAGTACGGTTAGGTAACCCTCGTCAAGGTCATATCACCCTGTCCCATTAGTATAGCTTGAGACAATGTCGCATCGCGGTATAGTGTACTATCCCTTGTCCTTGTTTGGTTGTAGGGGTAGTCCACTGTTTCGATGATGAGGTATTGGATCTTGTTACGAGTGGGACTATTTACTTTACTTGTGATTTATGATATAGTATATATATTCAGTTATGTGGCATGTTTATTGTATCTTGTTACGTCCCTCTGAGGACCTGGTTATCTCGCGAGGTGTGTGCTCATGTCTTTCGCAGGTGTTCTAGCCGTGGCCATAATCATCTCTATTTCTTCGAGGATTGCACTTTGATCGTCTTCGCTTCGCTCGCCAAACTTTTTCTTTTATTATGTATTTCTTTTCATAGTTGGTAGTGGATTTGTCTCCGTCCAACTACATGTACCAATGACAATTCATAGTTGATTATATGATATCTTTTATTCTTACATTTTGTGGATGAGATTAGTTAGTTGTGGTTTACTGTATTCTACAGCTTATATATTCATACGAGGTCCATGTACTTCGTATGTATACAGCTGGCATGTCTACATTCCTAGTACTACGTATTTTGGGACTGGGGTGTTACATAAGTTATAAAAATATGTTATATAAGATTTTAATTACATTAACAAATTTTCAAATTTTAATTTTTTGGGGATTTTTTTTTTTTTTTGACTTTTTTGGACTTATTTTGGATCTTTGGGTTTTTTTTTTTTAAATCCTGAAATTTTGAATCTTTTTGAAATTTTTTATTAAACCAATTTAAGCATGAACGGCCTCTGAACTGGTTGGAGCCCGATTTGATCCGACCCACTTCCGATTGAACTCGGGTCCGAATTAGGTTCAACCCCCTCACTTTCGACCCCGGTCGGGCCGGCCTGTGCTCCTCTCCGATTTAAATCTGTCCGGTCAAATCTGATCAACATTGAATCCACTGGCCAGTCCGACCCGACCCGACCCGACACACACCTGCACGTACACCCACACCCACATGAGGAAAAAAGTGACACTGGATGGGAACTAAAATCTCCATGTGCAAGAGCCTATCACCCAGTACCGACATTACCAAACTCTATTTACATAACACTCACCAGACCTTCCTTTTCCTTACCCTTTACATCCCTCCTCGAAGGTAACCAGCCACCACCCTCCCTACCCTCCCTCCACATTTCCAGTCCAGGGGCATCTTGGGAAAGATTGCCCCTCAAGTCTCCTCCGCCACCTCCACCTCCTCCTTCCCTTTGCTTCCAAGTCCAAGAAAAAATCATTGCTGTGGTTGCTGCTGCTGCTTCTGCTGCCACTCTTCCTCCCCAATAAAAGGAAGATTTTATGGTTGCGTGCAACATATTGCTGCTGCTGCTGCTGCTCAATCCTGACAATGACAATAATGGACCACGGTGGGGAGGACTGCTGCGTGAAGGTGGCCGTGCACATCAGGCCCCTCGTCGGGGACGAGCGCCTCCAGGGATGCAAGGACTGCGTCTCCGTCTCGCCCGGCAAGCCTCAGGTCCTCCGCCCTTCCTCAATTTTCGTGTGCGCATATCATATGACACGCGGCCATCCGACATGTAGAACTATATTGCACGGACACAGATACGAGACGACGCAGGAAGGACACGTCGATGTCGACGCGGCACCTATTGTGGTCTGTCCTGATGTATTTTGTAGTGTCCGATACGCGTCCGACACGGCACATGCCAACGTTTTTCGAAGTGTCCTTGTTTCCTGTTGATATTTTAGTTTCACCCATATGTCCCTTTTTTTTTCGAGATGACCATTTATAGTTAATTTCGAGTTCTATGTGCATTTTAATCTCCAATACACTATCTTTACCATTGAGAACTGTTTAGTTATGCATAATCATCTGCTACGTTTTGATATCGGTTTTACACATTCGGGTTACCAATTCCACGGAGCCTACAGCTTGATAATGTTTACGCAGGCATCGATATCAGCTGTGAACTGAAAAATGAAAATTTGCAATTTGTATGCCAAATAGCTGCTTTAAAGATTGGTTTGGTCAAATCTAATGCGCACCACACGTTTCTTTAAGGAGTTTCAGCATATCTCGTGTTAAGAGCTTAACCTGCAGGGAAAGCGTCATTACTTGAGGATTTCTATTGCTCACTTGTGACTTGCAGGTGCAAATTGGTACCCATTCCTTCACTTTTGATCATGTCTATGGAAGTACTGGTTCTTCATCATCTGCCATGTTTCAAGAATGTGTTTCCCCACTTGTTGATGGTCTTTTCCAGGGTTACAATGCCACTGTCCTCGCGTACGGTCAGGTCGAATAATACTTTGTCCAGAGACACATTGTTTTGCTTATTAGAAAATTTTTGTTGGTATATTTTTTTCGGGTACAAATCTTAAGAGCTTGAAGCATCTGACCTATTATATGATGTGTCACAGACGGGTTCAGGTAAAACATATACCATGGGAACTGGATGTAGAGATAGTTATCAAACAGGAATTATCCCTCAAGTTATGCAGGCATTGTTTGACAAGATTGATAGCTTGAAGGATCAAGCTGAATTTCAGTTGCGTGTCTCTTTCATTGAGGTATCATGGAAATTTCTTCTCATACTTTGTTTATGAACTTCTAAGTTTATGGTCATCTTCATACTACAATATAATTTTATCCGTTCTCATAATATTTGTGTTTTGATTGTGAAGATCCTGAAAGAAGAAGTGCATGATTTGTTGGATCCCACATCTATTGGTAAAGTTGAGGTTGGCAATGGTCACACAGGGAAAATCACAGTGCCCGGAAAGCCTCCTGTGCAAATCCGTGAGGGATCAAATGGAGTTATAACACTTTCTGGATCCACTGAAGTTGACGTTAGCACTCAAAAAGAAATGGCTGCTTGTCTTGAGCAAGGTTCGTTTAGTCGTGCAACTGGAAGCACGAATATGAATAACCAGTCAAGGTAACACCATATCGTCATATCTTTGTATATAGTAGTTATGTCGTTCAAACATCTTATTTTGTACCCACTGTATAACACTATAAATTGTATAATTAACTATGAAGTTTGGCAATTATCTCCTTAATTCTATCCTCGTTCTGAAAAAGAAATAAAATACATGGCTACTGTTGCAAAATGCTCTGGGCTGCAGTCATCATGAGCATAAGTTAAATTTTAGTTACACTGGCTACATGAATGTAATGATCTTGAGCTATATGTTTTTGGTGTTCATATAGTTCACGACTTGTTAGCATATACAATATGTTTACTTTCCTGTCCATGGCGGAAACTCTTGATATTAGCTTTTGAATTTCCTGTTCAGAGGTGATGGAATTGAATTCCAAGTTACTTTTAGCTGAATTTGCCTTGGTTGTGACTAACCACATTTTTTTATTAGTATGATGAATATCAGTTCTATTATGCGTTGGGCTCGATTAGTCGATCGCTCAACGTATAAATAAAAGATGTTGGGATCGAACACGTCCTACAAGCGCTCCGATACTGTGTCTGAGACGTTGCCGCAACGAAAAATTAAGTCAATCCACTTGCCCCGTCTAACGAACACCAAGCACAGATAAAGACAAGTATATGGCGTTGACTACGTCACCTGGACAAATTACAATCTATATAACTCAGATGAAATTACAAGATTGACAAAAAAAACCAATGTTCAACCCTTTGCCCGTTCAACCCTCTCACCACACTAAAAAAAACGACAGAGATTACAATAAAATCACTCAACAACCTCAAGCAATCTTCCTAACCGAAGTTGACGACTCGTCGATCAGATCTCCTCATTCCTTCTGTCTTATATGGCGAAGTCCTAAGAGCAAAGTGCGAACTTTCTCTTAGATCTCCTGTGGACGAGCACCCCGAATCTCAACTTTGTGCCTCGACCCTCACCCCATATATATATATGATGAGAAAATCCTATTCTAGGTCATGATAGGATTTTCTAAATAGGAATAAAATAGGTATCTTACCTAAAACAGCTACTCCTATTTCAGACTGGACTCCAACAGAAGATACCCTGGATGGTGATGTATTTTGATAAACAATATTTTTATGAAATTGATGATTACTCTCTAGAACCAGTGAATTAAGATAAACTTGATTTAATTTCCTGTAGGCAATACATTTGCAAGTTCAACATATAATAGGAATAGTGGTTGTTACTCTAATGGATAATGTCTATGCTTATGTTATATTCTATGGTTGTTTCTAATCTTGCGTTTGTATCTTTTTCTGTAACAGTCGTTCCCATGCCATCTTCACGATCACTTTGGAACAGATGCATAAACCTAATCCAGGGTTTACTGCTGATGGTATCCCAATTGAGGATATGGTGGAAGATTGCCTATGTGCAAAGCTCCACCTGGTAGATCTTGCTGGCTCAGAGCGGGCTAAGAGAACAGGTTCAGATGGGTTGCGGTTCAAGGAAGGTAGTTCAATCATTCAGAAAATCCTATCTCACGAACTCTGTAGAGATCAAAATAAAATTCTTCTTGTTAACTGTATTCAGGGGTTCACATAAACAAGGGGCTGCTAGCACTTGGCAATGTCATAAGTGCCCTCGGAGATGAGAAAAAGCGGAAAGAAAGTGCCCATGTTCCTTACCGAGACAGCAAACTTACTCGACTCTTGCAGGTTGGCTCTTTTTATTCTTTGATGTTACATTAAAAATCTTTGTGTAACACATAGTAAAGATGCAAGTAGCAAGTAACTGGAACTTCTTTCACATGGGTAGTTGCCACGATTACAAAGATTATTACAATATGAGGCAACTTACACTTAACAAATGCTACAACAAAGGCTCGCATGTAAACATGAGGAGTGCCCAGTGATTATACTAGATATACTACAAAGAGTTAAGTGTGTTCTCTGTCAAAAGGGAAAAAACAAGCCAACACTATATGAATATAAGCATCAATGCTGAAGACATCTTGCCCAACTAGCAGCATTTTAGTGACGTAATGTGATAGTGGGCAAACCATCTCTCCAGCAACAGATATTGTAGTTATATCTTTTAATAATGGACTAGTATCATTGAGGAGAAATTCATGAGAAAATACTAAGCCGGCAGCATAACACAATCTCTTTCGGTCCAATGGGAGTGTTGTGACTTGTGATACAGATGAAAAAGAAACAATTTTATGATCTTGAAAAACGTTTATTTTCTTAAAGAGACAAAATATCAGTTCACATATTACAAAGGCAACATTGTGAATGCAGTTGAACTTTAATGGAGAAAGAGAAGGATGAGATAAGTAGATTGAACCTATGAAATGTAGATGCATCTTGTTCTACATTAACTAATTCGATTAAATACGTACTTTACCTTTACTTTTTATTTAAGTACACTCCCCCCCCCCCCCCCCCCCCCCCCCACACACACACACCCAACCTGCACCCACCCACACGACCCCCCACCCCTACTCCCTTTCTTTCTTCTTCTTTTTCCTTTGGGATAAAAAGGATGGGAGAAGCAGATCCCAGGCAAATATCCTTGTGCCTGATAATGTTCTTAATATTTGTTAATAAACATAACAGAAATTGTCAATCTTAATCCTTCATTTTTTTGGGAAAACTTGTGATTATATTTATTCAAGTAAAGATAAAAACTCTAATTTGCAGGTCACTCCGTAATCTTCAACATCGATCACTCATCAAGTTAAATTCATTGTCAAGAACTGTTTTTTACCTACAACTCGAATTTGTCACTCAAAAACTTTCTTCTTGAGGTTCCATGCAAGCTTTTTCACGAAGACTTAGCTAGACCGCTAAGACGAGAATCAGAAAATGTGAAGCAAAAGAGAGTTTGGAATGCCGAAAAGTTCACTATAATAGGAAGAGTTTACAACTTTTGGGTGGTTTGGAATAAATGAGGCCTCCCCCCTTATAGCCTCAAGGGCTTTACATTGATGACTAGGATTATACCGTGTGACCATCATCTAACAGTTGGAACTTTCTAGAAGCTAGATATTTACAATGCAAATAAGGTAAGTATTTACAACCATGAAAAATATTTAGCCCTTTAGAAATGGTAGGAATCCTCAAGAAGCTTATAGATGTAAGGAATGTTTCAAGAATCATCTAACAAATATTCAGAAGAAATATCCAAGGAATCTTCCCAAAGAGTCCGTGCAACTCTAGAGTATTTTGGTGGCTTCCCTCAAATAACCCTCGGCTTGATAGGTGCACAAAGTTGTCTCGGTGGAGCGAAAAATTTTGTGCACACATTCTTCTCTACCTGTTTCATCGACGCCCTCCTTGATGGGTGCACTAAGCCTTAGAAAGATTTTTATTCCTTTGTTGCTTGATGTAGTCATGGTTTCCACTTGTCGAATCATCTTTTTCTTGCTCTTGCGGGTCTCCCTAGACTCGCATATCTTCTTCTCAAGATCGAAAACAAACTGGTTCACCGTAATACTTCTTGTTGTTATTCGCACCCTCCTTGGAACGGTAAGAGTCTTAAGCGGGCCATCAGGTCACCAATCCACCTTGTCTCGTTGGTGCATATAGTCTTCCATACCTCTTCGTGCATGTGAGTCCTATTGCAACTTTGTCAACCCGAACTTTCACCACTTTGCATCACCATGATCCTTTAGTGATACCTTGAACGAATCACTTTACTTCCACACAAATGTCGTCACCCTCAACATAGTGATGTTCATTCCTTGACCAAAATATGTGCGTCTTGCCTCCTCGAACGATCTTCACTATCCTTCGGGCCATTTGTTCGACGACCATGCCTTTCTTGGTACAAACAGGGTAATCTCTCTTCCTAAATCTTTGCACCGTGGGATCCTCCACACGATTAAGGCTATCCCCCTCCCGCATGCATATGCTTGTCGCCTTTGCCTCCTTGTATTCCGCGATACGGTTATCCTTATTCGCTCTCAGCTCGATAGCACAATTCACCTCCGTTCGTGAAAGTCTCCTTGGGAAACTCCTTAGCAACGCTTTGGTCTCGCTCAAAATATCTTCCTCCTCAAAGTCCTTCATCTTGAGTATTGCTATGTAGACTATCTTCCTTTTGTTACCTTCCTTGAATTAAATAGGTGAGATAGCTTTCTCTTTTAACGACTCACCTCATGCAACACTCACCATTCACGATGAGCCTTCCTCCATAAAGCTGATGACTCCTAAGTGTGACATTGGAACCGTCTTCGCCGTGATTAAAAAAATCCATACCAAATATTATCTTGAAATCATCCAACTATGAAGCTGTGAATTTGCAATACTCGACCAATATTCTACCTCTACGCAAACTCTCTTGGCTACCTCCTACACATGACATGCCTCTGAATAACCACCTTCTTGCTTGAATCCTTTTTCAATGCTAGACTCAAGCTACAGACCTACGCAACCTAAATGAAGTTATAAGTGGAATCCATATTGACAATGCTCGTGTACTCGTGCCATTGATCATCACATCAACATACATGAGCTCCTTATTTCGAGTCTTCATCATATCAGACTTAGCCTTGACGGTGTTAAGTAAATGCAATGTCCCAATATGTACTGTACTCGTCCTCTATCTCCTCGCTTCGGACGACGTTCATCCACTTGCTCTTATTCTGGCAGTCCCGATAGTAGTGATTCTCTACACAATGTAGCATAAAATTTACATTCGGGTTGGACCTCTTTCCGCTTCTTGACCTCTGAGAAACCCTCCTTAAGAGATCTCTTCTCTAGCCCATCATTCTCCTTGGTGGTCTTCGGACTTGGCCTTGGCTTTGTTGTCATTCTACCTATACTCGAAGAACTTTTTGGTTGGCCATAGCGGCGTTCAAGTCTTACACCCTTTGTTACTGTCATTCTTGAGCCGTCCACAGTTGAAGTCCACCAAGGGAGAAGAACAAGTGATCCTCCTCACATTTGGTATGCCACAAGCTCCACCTCGCTGTGAATTCTCCAGCTAGAATTGAGACTTGACCTCCTGTTTCAGGTCCTCCCAAGTCTCAATTTAGCAAAGACCCTTCTCCATCTTGGTAAGGTTCTAAACCGCAATAGGCGGGTGAGCGGTGAAGAGGATGCGCTTGCTTTCTTGGCGTTTGGTACATTTTGGACATTTTTACTATTTTATCACTATTTTGTTTGGCATAATATGCATATTTTAAGGGTATGTGTTTGTTTTACGCATAACTAAGTTGTAGAACAAAAATTTATGAAGTTTCGGTCTTGTAAAAATGAACTATAGGTTCATAATGCTTGTAAAACTAGTTTATCAAAACATCTAGTCAGGTATTGCTCTGTCTAAGTGTCCTCGTACACTGTCTCACCTCCGCCTATACTGCCAACCTCCGATGGCCACCTACTCCACCGCTAACGGCAAAAGAGGTGCCGAGAGTGACCGCCATTTAGAACACAGCATCTCGGTGCATCGACGCCGCTACTACAACATGGCATCTTTCGTGAAGTAGAGTTACGCGGTGTTTACTCTCTCACCTCTCAGACTCTTTCTCGATGTGTAACCCCTTGAAGTATCGCTCCATGTTCCACAAGAAGTTCTCTACCTCTTTTGCATCTCACGTACTGCTAAGAGATTTTGTCTTCATGATCTTTCTCTTTGGTTCCTCCCTACTCGAAGGTCCAACATTCACAATGGCCTTCTCCAAAACGAAATATTGCTCCGAGATCTTTTTCTTCGGTCTTGAGTTCTCTGCGACTCTCAACCAAGGTGTTTAGCTCCTCGTGGCCTTGGACCTTCTCGTACATATCTTCAATATCTGCACAATGTGCCTTGAGCTCCTCAAGTGTGGAGGAGTCTCTTGTTTGCTTCCGAAATATTGCTATGGACGAAGCGACATCATGTTCTAACCTTCGTAGAACTCCTCTAACCTCGTGTTGTTTTGCTCTACAGAGTCCATGCGCATCTCCATGTCTTTCAAACTCGTCTCCAAGATCTTGGGACATTCCACAAGATCGGCAAGGGTGCACTCCACTACGGCTCCTGCTTTTGTCTCTCTTGTTCTTAGTGCCCCTTACACGGCGTGGATCTTTTCTGGACGTTCTCGGATGTCGATATAACACCAACCGACCTTCCCTCTGATATGGATTTAGTATTTTTTGTCACTTTTTTCCTACACCTCGACCCGCCGTTCGACATACGAACTTCCTCCTCAAGGACCCATGTAAGTTTACCTCAAAGACTTAGCTAGGTCGCTAAGATGAAAATAAGAAAATGTGGAACAAAAGAGAGATTGTAATGTCGAAAACTTCACTATATTAGAAAGAGTTTACAACTTTTGGGTGATGAGGAACAAATAAGACCTCCCCCCTTATATAGCCTCAAGGACTTTACATTGATGACTAGGATTATGCCACGTGACCATCATCTAATGGTTGGAACTTTCTAGAAACTAGATATTTATAATGCAAATAAGATAAATATTTTACAACCATGAAAAATATCTAGCCCCATAGAAGTGGCAGGAATCCTCAAGAAGTTCTAGATGCAAGGAATATTCTAAGGATCATCCAGGAGGAATATCCATTGAATCTTCCCAAAGTGCATGCAACTCTAGAGTACTATGGAGGCTTCCCTCAAATAACCCCATGACTTGATAGGCTGTGCAAAGCTATCCCGGTGATCTAAGAATCTTGTGCGTGACAGCAGCTGTTATTGCTGGCATGCCACATGAGTGGAGCTTGTGTTTTGTCTTGTCTGTTGGGGAAGTTCTATTTCTGGCTTGTAGTATTAAACATGAGAAACCTTGACCTTATCTTATAAAATCCCAGTTAGTCCCAATTGCTTTTTTCCTAGTTCCCAATTGCTTATAATTGCCTCTAGTATAGTGAAGTTTTCGACATTACAGTCAGCCATTTTGTGCACCGATATTTTCTTTCCTGAAGCTTGTTTGAAAATTGACTTGTTAATGTATTCTGACTACAATTGAAGGATACTATCAGATACAATGGCATACTTATGTTCTTGGAGCTTCTTTCCTTTGAAATGTAAAACAATATGAAGACCTGTACAACCTATGCCACTAACATTTACAATTTACGTCTGACTGCATCTTTGAGACTTTGAGTATCCCATGACCTCCGCTTGATTTGAGGGATTTTCTAAATTCTTTTGAAAATTTTCCAATTGGATATGAAGACATTTTAGGTGGGCTAAGCTGAAAACAGTAGGGTTTGAGAGTTCTTAAAGATGGGAAATAAACATCTTATGTTTTTCTTCTTTGAAAATTGATATAAATTGGCTTCTTAATTTGTTAAGTGTTTTATCCTGTGTTTTGATCTTATTCATTTTTGGCAGGACTCACTTGGTGGAAATAGCAGAACTGTTATGATAGGTATCATCATCATCTTAAAACATTTCTTGTTGATGGTGATTTCATTCCTTACTAAGCCACATTCCTTGTCATTTCTGAACGGATATAGAACGCCTACCTTATTTTCATTGTGATTACTTTGTCCTTTGATTACAAGTTAATTGGAGTAGTCCATCCTTTCTACTGCACTCCATCTGCTTTCTCTAAATTACCCATTATAATAATAGAACAATGATGGTAGTCAAACTATTTTAGCTTATATGATATACCCAAAAAATTTCCAAAAATAACAGTCTAGCTGATGTGTAATAGTGTACAAGTTACTTTTCTCTTTCATTGCCCTGAAACTAGTTTTCTGACTGAGACCTTTCTCCAGCCTGCATCAGCCCTGCCGATATTAATGCAGAGGAGACACTTAACACGCTGAAGTATGCTAATCGTGCTAGGAACATTCAGAATAAGCCCATTGTGAGTTTCTCACTAGGGTAACCCTTCTGAATTTCTATTATCAAGTTGTTAAGTCACGGAAAACCCTTTTGCCTTACATGGAAGTGCACTCCTATTCTTCGTCCTATTTTCTGTTCAGGTCAATAGAAATCCCATGTCAAATGAGATGCAACGGATGCGACAACAGCTTGAATTCTTGCAGGCCGAGCTACATTGTGCCCGTGGTGGAGGAGCTTCAAGTGATGAAGTTCAGGTATCATATTAGAGTATAAATTACAAATTAGCTTTCAATATCTGCTGGCTGCTGCTTCTCTTGAACATAACAACTTACTCTGTTACATACTTTATTATGTAGTTTTAACTACATTACGTATTCTGTTTTATGTAGGTTCTCAAAGAAAGAATCTCTTGGCTTGAAGCTACTAATGAAGATCTCTGTAGGAAACTCTATGAGTACAACAACCAAATCACTCCAAATGATCTCTGTGAAACAGATATTCAAGTATGTTCAAATATATTCCGAGATACTTTTTGAACATCACTTCTTTTTTAGTCCATTTCTGATTTCTGTTTTATTCTAGATGCCTGTTTCAGTAAGTCTGCTTGACATTGTTAATTGAAAAGTTTTTCGTATGAATATCAAGTTGTGCTTTAATGTTTCAGAAAGCTCAAACATGTTATCTGAAACCAGAAGGGCTGAAGAGGAGCCTACAAAGTACAGACACATTTGATTACCACATGTCTGAGACCCTAACAGGTAACCTCCTTTCTCCTTGTGCATGTCTGCTAAGCGATTCTATAGTGTTTATACTTTGGGTTTTTTATCCAGGCTTTATCCATTTTAAAGAAGAAGGCTGAGGAAGGTTATGAAGATAATGTTAATAGTTTTAAATACCTTTTTTCTACTATGAGCAGGTGATAATTCCAAAGATATTGATGAAGAAGTGGCCAAAGAACGGGAATACACAATCTTGCAAGATTCTATGGGCAAGGAGTTGAATGAGTTAAACAAACGTCTTGAGCAGAAAGAGGTAATCCTAGTAAAATATTTCAACAACTCATTCTTGTTTTGTACAATTAAAGAATCTTCTTGCTGAAATAGTGTTATATGACTTAGTTTTTGCAAGAATCCTGTTATAGTTGTGACTTGTTGGCTATATATTTATGCAACTGGAATAGACAACTCATTTCTTATGACTTTTTATGAACATTAAAAGGCCTTTTCTTTTGACAAAGCAACCTTTTTATGCAGATAAAATCTCAATATTTTGCGATATTTTCTCATAATATACTTGATGATGCCGTTATTCCAAATGATTACCTGAATTTTGCTCATCTTCTGGTACTTTACTGATTGTAATTTCTCAGCCTTGTCCTAACGTTATGCAAGAGATATGGTAGCAATTTATTTTCACATCTGCTTTATTACTCAGGCACAAATAAATCATCATCATCCAAGCCTTCTCCCATCCGAATGGGGTCCTCTATGGAACATAAGAAAACTCCTTACAAGATTTGACAACGTTTTATAACCAGTTGTCGACCTGACGTCAACTCTCCATGTTGGTGCCAAATTTCTAGCCAAGGTTTCTATGAGCATGAGAGGGTCACGCCATAAAACCTAGGTGGCTAATGGGCATGTAGGTAGACCTATGGTCTACAGTTTAAGTTCATGTGACTAAGGAGGATCCTCCAAGTTCCACTAGACTATAAAGAGTCTAGACGAAGAGGTAAGATGATACAATTTGTTATAGAAAATTATGTTCATCCCTATGACACATTATGCCAAAGGTGAATGAGTGACAATTCCAATCACGTAGTAGAAAATAAAAACAGACTTAACTATATGAACTTAACATTTATGTTTCCATGTTGTTATTATTTTTTGAAGTCTTTTGAGACTGGATGCCAGAATCTATTAAAGCATTTGCATGCTTACTTTCGCTGAATAGCTAGACTAGTGCTTTCATGCTTAGAATATTAATAAAGATACTTCTCAGCATGAAGTTTGAACACGATTTTGAATTCTCTAGATTTGTCACTACTCATATGAACCTAACTGTAACTTGAGGAGGAACTTTATTCTTGATAGTTTTGTAGTATGTTTAACTATGTAATATTGGAACTGATGGTTTGGTAATAGAATCCAGTTGAGTACCTTACCAGCTGAGTCTGGGAAGGATACCTACGTGTTTGTCTAAAAAAACATGATCACAACAACAAAGTCCTCCCTACATAATGACCTTTCATGAGCATAAAGGAGTGTATGTGTCACTAGAACAGCTGCTAGTCTCGGACATGGATGAAAAGGTTGATGAATGATGTAGTTGAGACATGCTGTAATGAAATAATGTAGGGCTAAGCGAAATATTCCTGAGTAAAACATGTCATTATAGTTTCTAGTGCAATTTGTAACTGCAACATGCCTTTAGGTTAAATCAATTATCTAATCAGCAGAAACACGGCAACTGCAAAACAATATTAACTTGTTGAAAATCGCACAGGTCAAACTAAGGTATAACTTAAACAGTACGATATAAGTGTTTAGTGTGCCTTAAAACTATTTCTTGGCACACTCTTGTATGTTTCAGTAATTTAGGTGAGCTAACTCTTTCCGTCACCCCTTTCTTAATAAATAGGTAATTTTGTCTTTGCCATATACATGCTCTGATGCTCATGCATGGGACCTACCAGAAAGTAGGATAGGAAGTGTCATTGTTTCTTTTATATTTCCAGCTGCATTCACCTGGAACTTTGACCCTTTTAGCAAACATATTTTCCCAGTTATGCCAATTTTGTATGGATTTAAAACTTTTCACTATAATTGAAGAGATTAGTTCCTTTTTGTTTAGTTTTCTAGGTGATAACTAAATTTCTCTGATTCCTACAGTCTGAGATGAAAATGTTTGGTGGGTTTGGCACTCTTGCTCTCAAGCATCACTTTGGAAAGAAACTCATGGAGCTTGAAGATGAGAAAAGAACTGTGCAGGTTGTTCAAGATGCCTTTAGTTACTTCAGTTTCTGTTTATATAGGTACCTTAGGATTTCCTTTTTAATGCCTACACCTACAAACAATTTCAGCAAGAGAGAGACCGGTTGCTGGCCGAAGTGGAAAGCCTTTCTTCAGATGGGCAAGCACACAAGTTGCCAGACATTCACCAGCAGAAACTGAAGTCCCTTGAAGCACAGGTCGGTGACACAAAAGTAGTTTGAAAATTCAAGATCTTTCTCACACTAATTGGTTTCAACACTTTTTCCGGAAAGATACTGGATCTTAAGAAGAAGCAAGAAAACCAAGTTCAACTATTAAAGCAAAAGCAAAGGAGCGAAGAAGCAGCAAAAAAGCTTCAAGATGAAATTCAATTTATTAAAGCGCAAAAGGTTTTCTTATGACTTTTAACATAGTTATCCATTATCGTAGCTTACATTAAAACTTATGTTTATCTTACATTAGAATGTATGTTTCCTTTCTGTGGTAATAATATGTTACAGGTACAATTGCAACACAAGATAAAGCAAGAGGCAGAACAGTTTCGGCAATGGAAGTCTTCTAGGGAAAAGGAACTGTTGCAGGTGCCTCATCAACCATATTAAATCATATGACTTATTATGCTACAGAATTATCATGCTTTGATTCATATCCATATTGAGTTCATACTTATTTCAGCGGCAATAGTGAAATTACTTGCCTAAGAAGAACTGTTTCCCTTTTCATAGATGATGGTGCATTAATAAAAACAGTTCTGCTTAGGTAAGTAATGAAAAGGAAAGTAATTTGTGATTATAATCGGTTGTTTGTTAGCAATCTTATCTGGAATCCCTGTAGTTTGTGTACGTTTTTGTAAAACATGGAAGTTGACGTCCTGTTATTATGTTAGTTTAAACAGTGGCTTGAAGTATTTTATAGGTAAACTATATTGTAAGTTAAATATAGGTTAAACAGTATACTCATTAACTGGGCATAATGAACAACTTTATTGTCATTATATCTATAACCAACTAAGAAAAGAGAATTCTCTTGCAGATGTTAGCAAGTCAGGAAACTTGTAGCAATACTACACTTAAAAGAAAAGCAAGACTGTTTATTATAGCATGTGACACTTGATTGTCTCCATCACTAGGTTGTCGTGCTCCTACATCCATTTCAGGAAAATGAAAAAAGGAGGTGGTATGGAATGACGGCCACTGCAGTTATAATCTCATACAGGCTAAAGGTGCATGATTTGGGAATCAGTAGTTCCCACTTTTCCTTATTGCCACAAGTTGCCAAAATGATTAGGTAGCTTGAGTTACTCTTGTTGTATCATAGATAATGGTGCATTAGATTCTCAGGACAAAGGATGACTAGCTTCCTCACATTAAATTGCACAAGAAGTTTTCTTGACCATGCTTAGAAAGACCTTTATAATACTTAATACTCATGAAATGTGCATATTCATGTTGTAACAGATTGATCACTACACATTGTGCTGATTAGAAACATGTATTGAACTTGCTGTTCTATGAGGAGGTACTATATATGGTCGTCTATGCTAAAAGCAATACTAGATTTTAACACTTGTAGAACATTCTTCCTATAGTTCTTTGTCAGATTACTGGATCTGAAAGATCCAAGTCCATTATATTTTCTTCCTACATTTGTTTTATATGAAATCCTTAACTTTTATGGTTCTCAAATTGTTTTTTTTTTTTTTTCAGTGCAAATATTTCTGAATTCTATGTTCTTTATTCTGAATTTCATTCTGACCTTGATCCTTCGTTGTACAGTTAAAAAAAGAGGGGAGGAGAAACGAGTATGAACGCCATAAACTTCAAGCTCTGAACCAGAGACAGAAACTGGTACTAGATAATATTCTCTTTCAGAAATTTCAAGTATATTGTGTTGGGTTTTGTTAATCCAAGCAATATTGTTGGGTTTACAAATGACAGAATTTTGTACTTCAAGCATCATTTTGGTTTTTATTAGCAAAATCCTATTTGTTGGTAGTGTCTCTTGCCTTAAGAATGTTGGCTACGGAACATATTCGTGCTATGTCATCAATTACAGTTTTAGGTCTCAATGCATGTATGTTTGGGTATATCCTGGTTACATGATACAGACACTCATATTACCGGATTTGAGCCAGGACCTGATTATCATATTTGTTTACGTCCCTGACAGACACCTTCCTTGGAAGGAACCCTAGCTTCTGTTTGAAATTTGTTCCCTGAGCCATAAAATTATGCACATAAAATAGTTTGTCATCATTTTTTCATCAATATCGACCGGCTGTTTACTCTTTCTGTTTATCAGATCCATAGAGAAATTTAAATGAAATTGGGAAGAAGATGGAGGGAAAAGAAGATATCTACAAAACTAGGGTTTCTTTCTCATTAATTCCAAAAGAAAGGCAATACAACTATATATATAGCCGCCGCCGTCGGAATTCTAATCCACTAGGGTAGAGATTTCAACTGTTCAGGGCTTTATACAGTTCTCACCATCTAGCTTTGTGGTGGTGAAGGTATGGTTGATCATTCCAAGGAGTTGGGTTCGGAGGACTTTTGGAGGGGTAGGTGGGTTTTGATTTTTGAGTGAGAGGTATTGGAGTCATCCAACCAATGCCATCAAGAAAAGGACAAAGAACACAACCTTTCTACAAAATGCATCCACGGGTATTGTACGAAGAGATTATTGGGAGGAGGAAAGAAAACAAGATCAATATCCTTTGATAGCTGTTTATCAGATTCATGGAGGAAGTAAGTGAAATGGGGAAGAATATGTAGAGGAAAGAAGAGAGGCACTTCCTCAACAATTGCAGAACAATGTCTATGCAACTATATATAGGCGTCATTCCTCGACTCTATCCGAATTCCGCCTGTACAGTTGCTTTAGAACAAATAGAGCCAACATGTGGTCGGAATTCTGAGCACTCCCTTTCAGTCCTTATTTCCAACAATTGATTATATACACGTGATAAACTGAAAGTATTCAGGTTTCCTAAATTTTCTCATGTAGGTCCTTCAGAGGAAGACAGAAGAGGCTGCCATGGCAACCAAGAAATTGAAAGAATTGCTCGAAGCTCGCAAATCTTCAGCATGTGAGGGTTCTGATCTCTTCATCTTCTTTCATTTTGTTCATTCTTTTCATTCCCTCATTTCATGAAAATGCTGATACAGTTATTTCTTTTTCAGCCATTTCAAATGGAAATTCACCAGGCACTCTGGTAATTGATCCTTATGCTTACTTTAATTTGTGTTGCCAGTTAAGGCAGGAATGATGAACTAACTCTAGCTTAAACGTTCAGGTAAATGAGAAGTCCCTGCACCGGTGGCTGGATCATGAACTTGAAGTCATGGTGAATGTGCATGAAGTTCGTGCTGAATATGAGAAGCAAACTCAAATGTAAGTGTACAAAGCTGAAAAAACGTTTCTTTTTGCTCATTTCTAATGGTGGATAGTTGCATTGCCATTTACTTTATAACCGTATCTAAAACTTTTTGTTGTAGACGTTCTGCTTTGGCAGAAGAGCTTGCTGTTTTAAGGCAAGAAGAAGCAATTTCTGGGGGCCTTGGTTCACCTAGAGGAAGAAAGGGAAGCTCCAGGTACACACAACACTATGATTTTTCTGAGTTCAAGATTTTGTATAGTATTTTTTCATTGAGAACTTGCATTTTTTTTTCCTTGCTAAGGATCTCCAGCAAGAATGGGTAATTTGAAGTTGTTAATTTCTTTGGCTTATGATATAGTTACTTCCATTTTACTCTTGGTCAGACTATCGAACATGTCACCGCATGCAAGAATGGCAAGAATAGCTTCACTTGAGAGCATGGTGAGTATTTCATCAAATACTCTTGTAGCAATGGCTTCCCAACTATCGGAAGCAGAGGAGAGGGAACGTGCATTTACTGGTCGAGGGCGATGGAATCAGTTGCGATCACTGGCAGATTCAAAAACCTTACTTCAGTACACATTTAGTGTTGCTGCAGATGCAAGGTTTAGTTTACAAATGGTCATGTTATTTTTTTTATATTCTTTTATCTTCACTGCAATTTGATAATTTACTTTTTGTTTTATTTCCCTTTTTACATTTGTAAGGTTTTCTTTTATTCGACTGCTTAAAATAATTCTGTAATTTATGTTGCCACAAAAGAAACTGAACTAGAGAAGAAGTGTGAGGTTTTATTTTAAAACCTTTGGTTGGGTTTTATTTCTAATCAGAATTCAGTATACAAAAGTGACATGGGAAAAGGGCACAGGTATCACAGAGGTACCTTAGATTCTTTCTCCTGACATAAAGACATTTGTTTAACTAATTTAATTCGGGAAGATTAAGATGGAGAAACAAGGCTGATTTCCCCAGCCTTTATGCTTGGATCTTCAAATATCGGTTCATTTGTTTGTTTCAAAATATTTTACGTTTCTTCTTCCTTACACACATGCACATACCCAAACACACAGATATAGAATACGAGAAAATATATATATATATATATATATATATATATATATATATATATATATATATATATATGTTTTTCATTGCACGCAAATGACCTCTAACCTAGTGGTTAAGAGAGATGCATGTGGCCCGAGTGGTCAGGAGATCGATTCCCGGTGGGAGCGTTCGCCACAATTAACCTTCTTTCAAAAAAAAAAATGTTTTTCATTACACTACTTCTGGCAATCTAATATAGTGATAGATGTATTGCAAACAGATGCCAGTTAAAGGAGAAGGAAATTGAAATCAAGGAGCTTAAGGAACAAATGCATGAGCTTGTTGGTATACTCCGACAGAGTGAAGCACGGAGAAAAGAAATAGAAAAGCAACAAAAATTGAGAGAGCATGTTGTTGCCACTGCATTGGCCACCTCTCCGGTAAGAATATATGGTTGATTTGTACAATTTTATACTACTTATATCAGTTCATGGCGAACTTCAACTCATACAGTATATTGTGAAGTTGAAATTCTTGAAACATTTAATCTAATATCTGATATTGGTTTATAATTTGATGAATGAGATGCACATCATGTGCATAATTATAGGATGAAGCCAACAGCAAGTTGATTTGCTTTAACACTATCTTTATTAGAATATCACATCGAATCGAAAACCTGCTGGCGATGTACATAGTCTTGTTGCACTAGTTTTACATAGAACAATTTGAAACGTTGAGGCTTTCATTTTTTTTTTCTCAATACCCCAAGACTTCTACTGAAAGAGCATATATCTATCTGGGTTGTAAATGTGGAGACCATGATTGTTATATGATACTTTGACAATGAACAATGAAGTTTGACCTGGCATGGACTACCCTCTTAGCCACCAACTATGTTGCACGAATACAGACACAATACAAATACAGGTTAAAACGGACATTTTCAATAGGTAGAGAAGTAGTTTTCTATGTTGCACGAAAGCGAACATGATACAGATATGGCCATATTTGTGTCCATGCAACATAGGCCAATAATTTCACAAGAAGCTATTCTCCTATGCATCTAAACATAGATTGCCTGTTCTTACCCAGATTAGCTGAACCTGGGTTTTGAACACTTTTCAATATTTTGGGGTTCTGATGATGCAGGAGAAAAATGGTTCGCTGAAGCAGCATGGTGATGAGACGGACACACCATCATCTCCTGTGGCACCACCTGCTCAGAAGCAACTCAAATATACATCTGGAATTGTCAACAGTCCAAGCAAAGGGTCGACTGGAAACTTCAGTAACCAGCCACTAAAGGTCCGTCCTCCTCACCTAACAGGCGCTGTATCTTGTAGTCTTGTCTTCCCGATTTACTTACTAGAAGACGTATTCTCCTGACTTCAGATGGTTCCAGTTGGTCATCTTTCCATGGGGAAGAAGCTGACGGTATCAGGAAAACCAGGAAAGCTTTGGAGATGGAAAAGAAGTCATCATCAGTGGCTACTACAGTTCAAATGGAGATGGCAGAAGCCCTGGAGGTTGTCCGAATGGATCCGGCATAGTGATGAAACGATCATGAGGGCGAGGCCAAGGTCTCAGCCTCTTCGGGATGAGATCATGAGGGCAAGGCCGAGACCTCAGCTGCTTCGAGCATAATCCGATACCTTGGCCTACCTCAGGCAACACGTAGCTAACCACCTTCAAGATGATGCAAGTAACCTTGGACTGGGAAGTTTTGTGCCAGTGTTCTGATCTTCATGGATCATAAGAAGGCAGAAGAGTTCAGGGTGGAGGTTCAAGTACTTTTTCCTGCCAAGGTGGATTGTACAGTTGGTATCAATTCTTGCTTTGTGTTTTTCGCCATTCTTAGCATAACTACAGTGTTTTCGTTATTCTTTTTCCTCATTTGTTTTAAATCCATAATGTGTTGTATATATCGGCTTGTTAAAGGTTCTTTGTATTGCTTTTTTTTTGTTTGGGAAAATGTTTGAAAGCTTTTACTTAAAATCGTGTATTATTTATAGTGTGGTTGTTAAAGTAATTGAGCTCTCACGTTGTTACTTAATATTCGCAATGTTTTTTTTTTTTTTTGTATAGACATGTCTTCGTATATGGTTGGTTAGTTTTGGCAAACTTTGTTACCATGCCGACACTCTTAAATATCCAATAAATCTAATGGAAGATGGTTGGCTGCTCTTGTTACTTGTTAGAGCATTGCGGAAATTTCTAAGAAATTAGAGTAACCATTTGAATATTTCAACTCATAACCTAATTATATACGGAAGTAGGGGTGACCATTATTTGGTTTTGGACCAGAAATCCGAATTCGGTACGATTTGAAAGAAAAAAAATCGGTTCATATTGGGTTTTGACAATATTAAAATTCTTTATTTGTTTTTTGGTTTCGGTCCAATAAGATTTATGTAATTATTAGATATCCTCAATTTTATACATATTTAATGATTAAAAATATGTATATTTTGAGAACAGTAATTTTATGTATGTATTTTAAAACTCAACTTTGATAATTTAAGAACTAGTTTAATTTTGGGTTCAACTTTAAAATACAACAAACAACAAACCGAATTGATTATCGATTCGGTTTTGGTTATGACTGATTTCGGTTCGATTTTAATTTTGAATGTTTAAAATTTAGATTCATTCGATTTTGACGAATAAAATGATTAACGAGCAGATTGTTGGAATTTGAAAGCCGTCATTGATCAGCTCATTACACATAATGGGCAATACGAAGTGGGACACGACACAACTCGGATTACCAGTGTCAAATTTGTGTTCTATGAAGTATTTGTACGATTTGATTTCTGTTAAGAGTGTTTGTTATCAATGAAGTCATGTACCGCCATTGTTGAAACTCCAGCAATGTATGTTCTCGTACCTAGAAGGAAAGAACAAGGGATTAGGAATTTGATCTCAATTCCCTTCGCATGAAATGCCAATTCTACCAAATCACATAGCACTATAGTAAGATTTTTAGCTACTACTATGGATTGTTGATTTCCGGTTGGGTCGAAACTTTTTTAGCTTTAACTTGTAATAATACTATATCACTATGCGGTAAAAAAAAATTATTTTTGAAAATTTTTAGGATGGAAATTTATTATCATGTTTGTTTGGGCTATAAAAAATTTATTTTCGAGAATTAGAAATATCTGAATAAATAGGTTACCCATAAAACATGAAAATTCTCTCTTAAGAATTGGTTGGAATACCTTTTTTGCCAAGGCAAAAAAAATGTTTAATTTTTTTCTTCTTTTTTGATCAATTTTGAAAGTTATTTTCGTTATATTCCCCCTTTTATCCTTTTTTTTTTATCTTTTTTTGGTCAATTTTTGGTCATTTTTTGTCACTTTTGTTCTTTTATATCGTTTTTTGTCCTTTTGTCATTTTTTTAGTATTTTTTTGTCTTTTTGTCTTTTTTGTCGTTTTTGTTCTTTTTTTCTTTTTGTCGTTCTTTGTCCCTTTTTGATTTTTTTCTTTTTTATCATTTTTTGTTGTTTTTTCTTGTTTTCGTCGTTTTTGTCTTTCTTGTCCTTTTTGTCATTTTGGTAATAGTTTTTTGTATTCTTGGTTTTTTTTGGGTCGTTTTGTTGTCATTTTTTAGTGTTGTCATTTTTGTCTTCGTTTGTCAATTTTTGTTGTTTTTTGCCATTTTTTTCTTTTTGTTGTTTTGTCGTTTTTGGTTGCTTTTTGGTCGTTTTGGTTTTTTTTTTTCTTTTTTGTCTTATTTGGATTTTTTTGGTCGTTTTATTTGATTTTTGTTTCTTTTCGTTTTTGACTTTTTGTTTTTGTCATTTTTTATCTTTTTTTTTTCTTTTGATCGTTTTTTTTGTCATTTTTACTTCTTCTTTTTTCCCTTTTTGACATTTTTTGGTTTCTTTTTTCTTTTTTTTTGTTTTTTATCTTTTTTCGCGAATATTTATATAGTCACCAAACATGCTTTTCAAAAAATTTAATTACTTGAAATTTGATTCCCGAAAATATAGAATATTCTGGCTATATAGTATTCTGCATACCAAACGCTCCCTAAGGGGGATATTTTGTACACGGAATACTATTTATGGAATTAGATTTACGACTACAAAAACTCAAATAGGAATCCAAATAAGAACTTATAATATGGTTATGACATATGGTATTATTTTACTAAACCACTGATTGTATATTATTCTGTCTGGCAATATTCTTGGGGACATACGTTATCTCGGGGTAGTAGTTCACCCCTTATTCTTCTTTGGTGTACGGGTGGGCTACTGCCTCAACGATAGATTATGAATCTTAGACTATGACTCAGGCCCCTACATATTGTTTTATTGATTAGGATTTCATGCTATCATTTTACTTTCTTTTTTTTAGTTTTATTTCAGCCTTCCTTGTGGTACTTGCTATTGGGATTGACCCCACTGGTTTGCATGGCCATGTTTATTAGTAGCGTTAGAGGATCTAGTGGTTCTTCTACGGATGGTCGTACTCAGAGGACCGCGACACCGGACCCTAGGTGGATTGTTTTCTTATCTTCTACTTGTACATTATGTATTTCAGCTATGGTTTAGCCCTCGTATTCAGGAGCCTGTTCCAATGACGGAGCCAAGATTTAAATTTACTCGGGCTGAAATTAAAATATACTAAAAAAATCAACACATAAATTATTTCTTATAATGCCATTATAATCCGAAGATGCTCCAATTGTTAGTTTTCGTTTCTATTTTGTTCTTGGTTTTTCATCCTATTAAAATAGAAAGTAGTTATTGGAAATTCCTTCTGAACTAAAAGTCTAAATTTCCTTAAGACGAAGAAACTAGTTATTGGAAATTACAAACTATGATCAAAGAACAGCTATTTGTTTAATTAGAAACTTCACGCATATAAAGAAGTTTTTCCTTCCAAGCTTTATGTTTTATGTACTAATAGTCATATGTTGTCTAGTTTGCAAAGCACTTTAGAAAGTTCTACTTGTTTTTTTAAGTCAATTGTTATTATTTCAGTATCATATGCAAGGAATCATATGCAAAGAAATATTGCCAGTATCATATGAAAGAACTATTCAGTATCATATGCAAATAATTATATGTAAAGAACAACCAAACAATTTTAAAAATATATAAATATACCTGCAATGCTGTAGTGCCCCGTCCCGCTCAGTCAATCGGAGGAATCGAAACGCCGACGGCATTCGGACTTAGCCTTGCAACGGCTACTCGAAGACATCGCTCGGTCGAGACGACCACTCGCTCAGGTGGGGTAGTTTCGGTGAACTTGCCTCATCTTTGCCTTTATATAATAAAATGCATGTTTTCAACTTGCACAGGTAGGCTTAATAATAAAAGAGATGAATCCACATAGCTAAAGGGAATCATCCCGATGGGTCGAATGGTGTTAGAATATGGAAAGGTCCAACGGTCGGTATAGAGTTGGTGCACGGCGTGCTTTGAAAATGACACTCGGTCCTTCGTCCCGTGGCTTGGGAGAAGGAAAAGTTGGTCTTCGACACAAAACTGTGAATTAGCCTAAGTCATAGGCGTCGCCCGCGTAAATGCTCGATAATGCATGCACGCTTCCACTAGGCAAGACTTGACATAGCCTTTGCTCGTCCCTTGGGTTAAGTTGTAGGCTTGAGTAAGTTAGGCAAAGTTATGCCGGTCGACCTAAGTCATTCCAAGTGCTGTTCCGTTTATTCTGCGGTTGTCAAGTTAAGTAGTCCCACGATCTCAAGTCCCGTCGACTTGGGCAGAAGAGTTGCGTAGAGCACGATTGGCTTAAGACACGGTGCACGGACTTAGTGTTTGAGGCAAGGACCACAATTGATTCAAAGTGAGTTTCGAGAAAGGACTATCAAATAGGCGATCATGAGTTGAACAAAATGATAAGATAACAAGGAAAGAATGCTCGCGACCGTGGGTCGTCGAGGGGTCTCAAGGAAAGAAAAAGGCTCGCGACCGTGGGTCGTCGAGGGATCTCAAGGATAGAAGTCTTGATCTTGGTTTTGAAAGATAGGGTAACATTAAAAGAAGGATGACTATGTGAGACATCAGTTTGTGTCGAGTCTTGCATGGTCATGGACAACTTGTCGACAAGGACGAAGTTTCCTCGAGCGGCAACCCTGGGCCATGGGACCGACTCAGCCTAGGAGGAAACAGGGTATAGTCGTGCGTAAGATTTTGGCACGGGTTAAAGCGGAGGCTTGCAACGGAGCTAGCTACTTGCGTTGAAAGGTCCCCGATTTAACCAAGCTATAAGTCTCAGGATAGCTTGTGATGCTAGTGGCCAAGTTCATATAGATGTCGGCAAATAGCGGCTATCCGCGTGTATGCCTTTGGATTGAGTCGAGTGAATGAGTGTACAAGTTGGAACACAAAGTTTGGGCCTAAGATTTGGCTTCAACATAGGCGTCGTGCTTCGACACGAGATGTGGCATCGAGTCTCGGGTGTGGACATGTGAGTTGCATAGTTATGGTTTGAGTTGTCATGAGTTTAAGTCAGGAGATGCCGCAAGGAAAAGTTGGTCGAGTGACACTTAGTTCACAAGTTGGATGGGTCAGTTGATGATTTAGTAGCAAAGGACCGCGAGGCGGCGATATGATCGAGTCTCGTTGAGTTACGAGGCACGGCCTCAACAAGGGTTTGTAGCACGGTCACACGGAAATGGAGCCTCATCGCGTAGTTGCATCTCTGATTTTAAGCCGTAAGGCAAACACGACTCGATAGGTTAACGTTGTTGGCACGAGAAGGGTCTTGAGGCAAGGTATAAGTTAACGTTGTCGCTGCAAGCACGAGATGGTCTAAAGATACAAAACAGGCAAGACGTCAGTCCTAAAATAATTCTAAGGCAAGAGTAGAAAGACAATTGATAAGAGGGGACTATGTTGCACAAAGTAAATCAAACGTGTTGGTTTTGTATGGGTGGGCGAGGAGCTCATTCCACCAGTACAGTTGAGTACTGACACCCACATAGTTTACATGTGCAGGCGCAGGTAGAAGCTCGTGGCGCGGAGCTCGCTTGGATGCGTCGAGGTACGGAGTTCCTTGGCGATTCGAAGCGTACGGCTGCATGGAGTCGAGACTTATACGAGACATAATGTATGGACGTCGCCTTCCGAAGCATCAGCTGGCTCAAGACTTGTATTTGAGAGATGAGAGAGAGCTGAGTGACTTGTAATGTGAGATGAGTGAGCTTGAGAGACTTGTAATCTTGGCCTTGCTCCCCATTGTAACCTTTGTTTCAATATCAATAAAGTGTTTGCAAAAACAAAAGTCTTTTATTTCACAAACTTTAAAAGAATAGTACAAGAGTACAATGAATTCTGGAAAAGTACAACTATAGGAATCCGATCTGAAGACGATCGCTTTATCCCTTGGACGATGTGAACTTTGAAGACGATAGCCTCTGAAGAATGCAACAGCACTTGGATAAGAACTCATGATCTCTAATGATCTTGAATAATGATCCTCCTATAATGAAGAACTTGAAACTCTATTTATAGAGTTCTAGAAATAACTATTTTGTAGTTATTCTGGATTGCGCACAATGGATTACGCTGGAGATAGACTGTACAGACTACAAACTGCGCTGGCCATTGGGCAGTTGCTCGATCGTGGGCTAACCGTATTCAGACACGTGGTATTGTTTGATTGAAATGTGCTCGGTCGTGTATAGGCGGTTGCCACATGGCGAGCAATTAATGGCATGTAAGCCACGTAATAAATATCAGTTATCTTCAACAAGTTTGATGGATCGTGCCACTTGAATAGCGCTAGCTCAGACTGCGCTCCCTTCTAGTCATTGGATAGCGCTGGGATTCGGACTTGGTCAAACTGCGCTAAGGTTGGACTGGCAGACTGCGCTCATGTTGGACTGGCCGATTGCGCTAGACTGTACAGCTGTTCTCGAGCGCTATGCTGCACAAGAAACGAACGGACTCCTCATTTTTCGGGCTGTCAGTCTGTCAGAAGATTTGATCTTCCTGTCAGGTAATGATGGCGTTGCCACGTCAGCGTAGCACGTTCGGACGTTAGCGCAGTTCATCTTTGCACGTTTGATTTGTAGCGCAGTCTGTCTTCAGCGCAGTTCATTTGAAGGGTGCGCAATTTAGATTTCTCTGCCTATTTAATGGATACAACTTGATTTTTAGGCTCTACAAGACCCCCTTCAAAGTTTTCAAAATTTGAAAATATTCAAAGTTTCGAAATACTTTGAATTTCGAATTTAAAATCAAGTTGCGCTTTGGTTGCGTGTTTGGAGGAATTAGCTCTGACTTTCGTGGCGCAATCGGAGGCGACTGTTACGCTTCTGTGAGAAAACTATAAATAGTTTCAACTTCTATTCTTTTAACCTTTACTTGCTTTCGATTTCTCAAGGGAAAGAGACTCCTCTCCTACTCCGACTTCTTCTTCCTCCTCTCGTCGTCGACATTAATGGCGCCCAAGAGATCGGCCACTGAGAAGGGAAAGGCCCCTGTCGAACCTTCGACTCGTGTTGCACCACGAGTATCTCGTCACGAGACAGGCCATCCAGCTCTTCAAGGTGAATGATGAACCATAATCGAAACCCTTTTTAGGGTTTTTTGATGTTTTCGACCCTTCATGCCTCTCTCTTTTTAGAGATTGATGGTATTCTCAACCACGTGCGCCACCCTGTTTAGGGTTTTGGCTGCATATTCAACAGTTTTCATTTTTATGAAAACTGTATCTTTGCGCAATTGGTTGGAAAGTGCTGACCAAATGTTCAGTGCAATCTATCAATTTGTGCATCGATGCGCAAACTGACCTTTTGCGCAAGTCGGTTGTACTAGCGCAAACTGATGTCTTGCGCAAGTAGGCTGGCGCAATCTGCTGTCTTGCGCATGTTGGCTGTGCTGGCGCAATCTGATGGATTGTTTCACACAGCGCAATTCGATGAACTGTGAAGAAGTTTTTTTGATTTCTTTTGCACATACTGATCTTTGTTTCTTTATTGATGCAGTTAACCTCAGAAAAGATCCCAACTATGAGGTTCTTGCAGGATCTCTGTCAGAATCAGAATTCAAGGAGGATCTCTCACACGTCTCCTTTCCACAGTATGCTCTACCATCATCCCGGCAAGCTGTCTTGGTTGCGCAAGATAATGATACTTTATTGTGTCTGATGAACGGGCAACCTCTTCAGACTGCTGACACTGTTACCCACAAGAAACCTCTATTTCTGTTTGGTGAGGCTTTTGATAAAAATTCCCAGCCAAGGCCTCGCATGGAACAAAGAATCTTCCAAAGGGACGAGAAGACGATATATTTGACAGAGATCTCCAGATGCCTCCCCTTGTCCAGATATGCTTTTGCAAGCTATCCCAGAAGAATGGAATGGGACATAACTTCGCTACAGCAGGCCCGAGTGGGTAATATCTGTGTTAAGAAGGGGCCAGACCATAAAGATGTTTTCTACAGTTCTTCTGAGCGACATAGCTCCCTACTCTGTCACGCCCCAGAACCAGAATACTGGAGAGCGGGGGACAGACACAGCCAGCTACGTATATTAAAGTGAATCTCACATCGCAATACGGTCACGGCTGTCTAGATGCATGAGGATTTACTACAAGCCATCAGTCTCTTAAGGTCAGTAACAAGCCTAGTGTCTCAATCTCAAGCAACAAGTAGATATAACAAGATGGTAGATCATCAGACATACAAGGTAAGGCGTCCCATACATTACATATTCAGATGATCATGAAGCTAGTCATACAAAATACGAAGACTAGCAAGAGTTTAAGTCATACATGATCAATCCTAGGATTCGTCAATCATGCTACAGCCCGTAGGCAGACAGTAAGTAAGTTGCAAACGAGCTAACACTTGCTCGGCAGCTAAACGCCTCAAAAGAATATTTTTACAAGAGAGTGGGAGAGCAAAATAAAAATCCACTCGTTGCCAGGATTCCTTCTAGTGTTCACCATCTGGCAGGAAAGTTGGGAGATCCTCGGTAGCTGCTTCGAAATCTGGCCATACAAAACCAGCTGGGTCAGACCCCAGAAAGAGCAAGTGCCACAAAGGAGACTTCACTTAAGAACTAAAACCAGCATGTCAGCACATAAATCATAGATGAAATAACATAAGACATGAGTTAAAGAAAGCAGGATGATAAACGATAAGATAACTAAAGGACTAATCCGGTAACCAAGTTACAACCCGTAAACCAAACAAGGACCGGGGTTGTAATCCTTCACCTGAACAGAACTTAGCCTCGAACCAATTATCGGTAAAGTAAGACATAAACAAGCATGTCCGGAGATATCCATGTACTGGATCTGGACCAGACTAGACAAGATAGGACTCCATCCATCATTCACGGCCAAGCAAAGAGTACGACTTGATACTTAACTAACTAGGGTTATCACAAACTTAATTACTAGCAAGATACAATGAGGTACGCCTACGGCCACAAGTCCTGCAGACTATCCAGGTTATCCAGACGCAAGATTCAAGCTTAGAGTTATCATGCCTTGTAAGGTGACTTGGATGCAACACATAACAGTGTGCATAGTAATTGTTTTATGTAGTGCCCCATATAACAGTGAGCTGGAAATGTGCCCTACTCGTCGGCAGGCTACAAGTCCATCAAGGAAGGCGTCCAGATAACGGGATTGCTTGTAGCCGGAATACCTCTCTATATGCTCTACTTGATCAATCTAGTCATTAACCTGGTCAGATTTGGTATGAATCCCTAACCGTGGTAACCAGGGATACATGTCCTAGACATGATGCGAGACAAGACTGGTTGCTTATACAGGCATATTCAATACAATCACCCACGGTGTCAAGAATTCATTTAGCATGTCAGGTTAACCGTCGCAACAGCGTATCAAGGTTATCATGTCAAGATTACTTGTCAAGGGTGCACCACGGCGGTCGCCATCATGTCATGTTACTTATCAAGATTACTTATCAAGGCAAGGGTGCGTCGCGACGGACCACCATCAAGAATTATCATGTCAAATTACTGGTTAAGAGTGTACCACGGCGGGTCACTAATCATGCAGTTCCATCAGTAAGCCTTGGTCCGATTAACATTCATAAATACTGTCATGATCATATCGGGTTCATGTCAAGTTTACATCAAAGGCGTAAGGATATAAAATGGATGCAAATTCTTAAAGGGGAATATGGGGACATAAGGCACTCAAGGGGGGAAGAAGCAAGAGGCACGCAAGGGTCATGCGCACGCTCAAGACAGCGTACGCTCGGGTCATGCGTACGCTCAAGACAGGGCACGCGTCAAGTCTGCGTACGCAAAGACACGCTTCCAACAGGAAGCGTACTCAAGGCAAAAGTCACGCTTCCAACAGGGAGCGTACTCAAGGCAAAAGTCACGCACGCTTCCAACAGGGAGCGTACTCAAGACAAAAGTCACGCTTCCAACAGGGAGCGTACTCAAGGCAAAAGTCACGCTTCCAACAGGGAGCGTACTCAAGGCAAAAGTCACGCACGCTTCCAACATGGAGCATAATCAAGGCAAAAGTCACGCACGCTTCCAACAGGGAGCGTACTCAAGGCAAAAGTCACGCTTCCAACAGGGAGCGTACTCAAGGCTGCGTAAGCTAAAAAGCTCTGCACACTGCTCACTGTCTTCTCCAAACCAGCAAGAACTCCATGGTTAAATCAAAACTTCAAAGTTCATAACTTGGTCCGAACAAGTCCAAATCTAACTTTTCAAAGGTCAGAATTGGGTAGAAGAAAATTTCCTACAACAAGGAACCATCAAAACTTGAAAACAAAGAGGTTTGATAGATCAAAACTACCAAATCCGAAAATAACAAAATTCTAGATCTACAAGATTTAAAACCTCAAAATGGAAAATGACAAGTTCTAATGTGCCATAGAAACATGGGGAGAAGCTAATGGAACAATAAAATGGCTCTCTTGTAGAAGCAAGTTGCACTTGCCTATGGGTGTGGAGAGTTGGGTGAAGGAAGAAGAAGAAGTTAATGGAGGAAGTAATGAAGAGAGAGAGAGTGTTGGTAGAGTTTTATGAGGGTGGAGCATAGGCTAAGGTGTTCCAACACACTTTAAACCAAACCAATTAAAAATCGAGCCATCCCAACATAAACCAAGTAAGCCATTACATGCTATGATGAACCTAATCAAGATTAAACTGAAATTAGCTAGCCAGGCAGAAAAAATAAAAATACATGTAAGGATTCCGTATACGTATACTGGAAATACGTAGAACGAAAAACAGGGGTGACAACTCTACCCACCTTAAAAGAATTCCGTCCTCGGAATTTAATCAAGAGGCTAGAGATGTCGAGCAAGCTATATCAATTGCAGACAATGCAAAACTAGTAATCAATCAAGCAATCATTCATGCAAGCAAGGAACTTAAGCATAAGGCACAAGAAGACATTATACCTTACGAGTCAAACAGGTCGGGATATCGCGATCGGATATCATCCTCACGCTCCCATATTGACTCACCCAAAGAGTGATGACCCCAAGCAATACGGACTAACTTGATAGTCTTGTTCTTGAGTATCTTCTCCCTCCGGTCCAATATGGATACGGGTCTCTCCTCATACGAAAGGTTGGTACCAACAACCAATTCCGAATGATCAAGGACATGACTCGGATCCGGAATATACCGTCGTAACTGGGATATATGAAAGACATCATGTACCTCACGTAACGACGGCGGAAGAGCGAGACGATAGGATACATCACCTACTCGTTCTAGAATATCAAACGGCCCTATATACCTAGGACTGAGCTTTCCCCGCACGCCGAATCGAATGACACCACGGGTAGGCGAGATCCTAAGAAATACGTGGTCGTCGACAGAAAATTCAAGGGGACGCCGATGAGAATCGGCCCAATGACGCTGGCGATCTTGGGCAACTCGAAGATGATTTCTGACTTGTCTGACCACCTCAATAGTCCGCGTCACCATCTCTGGTCCAAGCATTTGCCTCTCACCGATATCGTCCCAAGCTAAAGGAGATCTGCACTTCCTGCCGTACAAGGCCTCGAAAGGTGCCATCTGGATACTAGCCTGAAAACTGTTATTGTACGAGAACTCTACGAGATGCAGGTGATCTTCCCACGAACCACCAAAGTCGAGTGTATATGACCGCAGCATGTCTTCAAGAGTCTGGATCGTACGTTCTGACTGGCCATCTGTCTGCGGATGGTAGGCTAAACTGAACTTGAGACGAGTCCCCAAACTCTCTTGAAGACTCCGCCAAAAGTGCGAGGTGAATCTTGAATCTCTGTCGGACACAATACTGACCGGCACTCCATGCAATCTGACTATCTGCCTGAGGTACATCTCTGCAAGCTGATCCGTCGACTGATCGATTCTGAAAGGAAGAAAATGAGCTACCTTCGTGAGACGATCAACTATAACCCAGATGGCATCCCTCCCAGCTAGGGATCTAGGTAATCCAGTTACAAAATCCATGGTAATGTGCTCCCATTTCCATTCCGGGATCGGTAAAGATTGAAGAAGTCCAGCTGGTCTCTGATGTTCAGCCTTAACTTGTTGACAAACTAAACGACGAGAGACAAACCGGGCTATCTCCCTCTTCATGCCATTCTACCAAAAATGCTGCCGAATATCACGATACATCTTCGTACCGCCGGGGTGAATAGAATACTGAGAACTGTGGGCTTCTGCCATGATCTCCTGTCTGATATCACCACTGGGTACACAAAGACGCCTCCCATGTCGGAGTGTACCATCTTCATGAATGCGTAACTCTGGTCTCTGTCCCGCCACACATTCTGTCCTAAGCCGCTGAAGCTTAGAGTCCGTGGACTGAGCTAACTTGATCCTCTCAACTATGCTGGACTGAACTTGCATACTGGCCATCAATGCCATACTGGAAGGAAGAACAACTTCAATACCCATCTTCTGAAGATCTGCTAGCAACTCTGGCTGCGCCGTTAGAAAATAAACTCCAGGTCTCCTGCTCAATGCATCTGCTACCACGTTGGCCTTCCCAGGATGATACTGTAAGTTGATGTCATAATCCACAAGTAGCTCTAGCCATCTCCTCTGACGCATATTAAGATCCTTCTGGGTAAACACATACTTCAGACTCTTGTGGTCGATGAAAATCTCCACCCGATCTCCATACAAATAATGCCTCCAAAGTTTTAATGCAAAAACTACGGCTGCTAACTCCAGGTTATGGGTTGGATAATTTCTCTCATGGTCACGAAGTTGACGTGACGCATAAGCGACTACCTTACCATGCTGCATCAAGACACATCCTAATCCCTTGCCGGATGCGTTGCAATAAACTGAAAATCCCTCCGTCCCGTCGGGAAGAGTGAGAATGGGGGCCGTCATCAATCTCCGCTTCAACTTCTCAAATGAACTCTGACACTCTGCCGTCCAAGCAAACTGCGCATCTTTACGGGTCAACTGCGTCAGTGGTGCTGAAATCTGAGCAAAGTCTGACACAAAGCGTCGGTAATAGCCGGCCAATCCGAGGAAACTCCGAACTTCTGCAACGGTGCTAGGTACTGGCCATGTCTCTATGGCCACTATCTTCTGGGGGTCAACTTCCACTCCACCTCTGGTGATGATATGACCCAAGTACGAGATACGATCCAACCAAAACTCGCACTTACTGAACTTCGCGTACAACTGGTGCTCCCTGAGAATCTGAAGAACTACACGAAGATGTTGCTCATGCTCTGCCTCGTTCTTGCTATAGACTAAGATGTCGTCTATGAACACTATCACGAACTGGTCCAAATAGGGCATGAAGATACGATTCATGAGGTCCATGAATACGGCCGGCACATTGGTCGCTCCAAATGGCATAACAAGGAACTCCCAATGTCCATACCTAGATCTGAATGCTATCTTCGGAATGTCCTGCTCTCTGACTCTGATCTGATGGTACCCTGACCGCAAGTCAATCTTCGAGAATACTGCCGCTCCCCTGAGCTGATCAAATAAATCATCTATCCTTGGTAAAGGATATCTGTTCTTAATGGTTACAGAGTTCAAGGTACGATAATCAACACATAATCTTGACGTACCATCCTTCTTCTTCACAAGAAGCATCGGAGCTCCCCAAGGTGATCCGCTAGCACGAATGAATCCCTTGGTTCTAAGTTCTTCAATCATCTTGTACAAGACCTCCAACTCTGATGGTGCCATCCTATAGACTCTCTCTGACACTGGTGCCGTCCCTGGAATCAAATCGATAGTAAATTCTATCTCTCTCTCTGGGGGCATGCCTGGAAGCTCTTCGGGAAATACGTCAGGAAACTCTTCTACAACTCTGGGAAACTGAACTGCTGCTGCTACGGCCATCCACAATGCTGGAGAAGAAGGTTCTACTCCGCCTCGAGAAAATGAAAACTCTGGCTCATCGGGAATACTAAAAATAATCTTGCCGACATGGCAATCTATACTAGCATACTGGTCCCTCAACCAATCCATTCCTAGGACCACATTATAATCGGCCATCGGAAACTCTATCAACCTAGCGGGAAACTCTCTACCGCTGACTACGATTTGACACGAGGAAAACACCCTATCTACACCCACAAGTCCGTTACCAGTAAGTATATTGAGCCTTACTGATAATGACTCGGGCTCCAGTCCTATCCGTGTCGCGAATCGTGCAGACATAAATGAATGCGATGCACCCGAATCAAATAATACTGATGCAGGAAAAGAGTTGACGAGAATGGTACCTGCCACTACCTCACCTGATGCCAACTCCTCCTCTACAGTCAAAGCCATCGCTTGACCGTGCCCTCTGGGTGCTGGTCCCCTCTGTTGGAAACCTCTCTGGCGGTTCTAAACCTGAGCTTGGACCTGGGCATACTGCTGCGGTCGCTGCTGCTGGAAGGCCTGAGCCTGAGGCGACAATGGCCTCGGAGGCTGATACTGCTGCTGCTGCACTGGTGCTGGTCCTCTCACTGAGGGACTAGTCTGGGCCGATGAGGATGAACCGGCTCTCTGTGGGCAGGATCCTATCATGTGATCCGGTGCCCTACGAGCCAAACACAATCCTTGTGCTCGGCGACATTCTGACACTACATGACCTGGCTTCCCACAATGAGTGTAGCCCATCGTGGAAGACTGCCTCCGCTTCTGCTGCTGAGGATACGTCGGAGTCGAATGCTGAACCGACGTAATTGATGCTGCCCTCCTCGGAGCCCCAATGGTCAAGGCCCTAGCTGCCGAGGCTGGGGCTGAAGACTGGATCATCTGACCATGGTACCGCTTCCTTCCTCCCGTTCTGTCTACAATTCTCTGCGAGGTATACTCATGCCTCTTAGCTGCCCGCAAAATAGCATCAAAGGTCTGATGCTCAAACTGCTCCACTGCTAGAATGATCTCTAGGTGGAGTCACTGCTGGAACCGCTGCGCTCGATCAAACTCGGTTGCCACCAAAGTAGGAGCAAACCAACTCAGTCTTGAAAACTTGACCGCATATCCATCGACCGTCCTGCTCATCTGCCTGAGATTAGTGAACTTCGTCTGTAGGTCATGCCGAGCCACAACATCGAAGTACTTGATCTGAAACTTGTCACTGAATACCGTCCACGAAACAGGTGTTGCCAAACCAACTGCCATCATCGCCCACCAGGTGCGGGCTAGGTCCAATAACTGTAGACGTACCACAGCTACCTTCTCTCCTTCTGGAGTCTTGGCTGCATCTAAGATAATCTCAATGTCCTGGAGCCACGCATCGGCTGCAATAGCGTCTTCACTCCCATCAAAGAAGGGAGGGTTGAGGCGCTTGAAACTGCTAGCCGCACTGTTCCCTTGATAACCAACACGGCCCATGGCATCCTGTATTGCCTGGTGCAGGACATCGCCACGACGATCTTGAGATGCAAGCAATGTCCTGATGAGACCCACCAAGGTGCCATCGTCAGGCTCTGCAGGCTGGACTGGCTGAACTGGGGGCTCGGGGTCCCCGGAATGCATGACTCGGAAGGCCACTCCAGAGTGCTGGGCTTGGTCTCCAGGTTGCTGCTGGTCCACTGGAGGTGCTCCGCCTTGCTGATCGGTAGGACCAGGAATAATGTCGCTGAAGGAAACGACATAAGGAATAATAAGAAAGGACCATGATAGATCGATGATATAAACATGTGATCAGGTCAAGGATTCTGAAAGATCAGAAGGCACGAGTAGAGATCAAAGGCGAGTGCTGATTGAGACATCTATCCGGTAAAACCCTCACACATCTTGAGTTACAAGACCTGTATGGGCCACCACTTAAACCGTGTCACGCCCCAGAACCAGAATACTGGAGAGCGGGGGACAGACACAGCCAGCTACGTATATTAAAGTGAATCTCACATCGCAATACGGTCACGGCTGTCTAGATGCATGAGGATTTACTACAAGCCATCAGTCTCTTAAGGTCAGTAACAAGCCTAGTGTCTCAATCTCAAGCAACAAGTAGATATAACAAGATGGTAGATCATCAGACATACAAGGTAAGGCGTCTCATACATTACATATTCAGATGATCATGAAGCTAGTCATACAAAATACGAAGACTAGCAAGAGTTTAAGTCATACATGATCAACCCTAGGATTCGTCAATCATGCTACAGCCCGTAGGCAGACAGTAAGTAAGTTGCAAACGAGCTAACACTTGCTCGGCGGCTAAACGCCTCAAAAGAATATTTTTACAAGAGAGTGGGAGAGCAAAATAAAAACCCACTCGTTGCCAGGATTCCTTCTAGTGTTCACCATCTGGCAGAAAAGTTGGAAGATCCTCGGTAGCTACTTCAAAATCTGGCCATACAAAACCAGCTGGGTCAGACCCCAGAAAGAGCAAGTGTCACAAAGGAGGCTTCACTTAAGAACTAAAACCAGCATGTCAGCACATAAATCATAGATGAAATAACATAAGACATGAGTTAAAGAAAGCAGGATGATAAACGATAAGATAACTAAAGGACTAATCCGGTAACCAAGTTACAACCCGTAAACCAAACAAAGACCGGGGTTGTAACCCTTCACCTGAACAGAACTTAGCCTCGAACCAATTATCGGTAAAGTAAGGCATAAACAAGCATGTCCGGAGATATCCATGTACCAGATCTGGACCAGACTAGACAAGATAGGACTCCATCTATCATTCACGGCCAAGCAAAGAGTACGGCTTGATACTTAACTAACTAGGATTATCACAAGCTTAATTACTAGCAAGATGCAATAAGGTACGCCTACGGCCACAAGTCCTGCAGACTATCCAGGTTATCCAGACGTAAGGTTCAAGCTTAGAGTTATCATGCCTTGTAAGGTGACTTGGATGCAACACATGACAGTGTGCATAATAATTGTTTCATGTAGTGCCCCACATAACAGTGAGCTAGAAATGTGCCCTACTCGTCGGCAGGCTACAAGTCCATCAAGGAAGGCGCCCAGATAACGGGATTGCTTGTAGCCGGAATACCTCTCTATATGCTCTACTTGATCAATCTAGTCATTAACCTGGTCAGATTTGGTATGAATCCCTGACCGTGGTAACCAGGGATACATGTCCTAGACATGATGCGAGACAAGACTGGTTGCTTATACAGGCATATTCAATACAATCACCCACGGTGTCAAGAATTCACTTAGCATATCAGGTTAGCCGTCGCAACAGCGTATCAAGGTTATCATGTCAAGATTACTTATCAAGGGTACGCCACGGCGGGTCGCCATCATGTCATGTTACTTATCAAGATTACTTATCAAGGCAAGGGTGCGTCGCGACGGACCACCATCAAGATTTATCATGTCAAATTACTGGTCAAGAGTGTACCACGGCGGGTCACTAATCATGCAGTTCCATCAGTAAGCCTTGGTCCGATTAACATTCATAAATACTGTCATGATCATATCGGGTTCATGTCAAGTTTACATCAAAGGCGTAAGGATATAAAATAGATGTAAATTCATAAAGGGGAATATGGGGACATAAGGCACTCAAGGGGGGGGGGAAGAAGCAAGAGGTACGCAAGGGTCATGCGCACGCTCAAGACAGCGTACGCTCGGGTCATGCGTACGCTCAAGACAGGGCACGCGTCAAGTCTGCGTACGCAAAGACACGCTTCCAACAGGAAGCGTACTCAAGGCAAAAGTCATGCTTCCAACAGGGAGCGTACTCAAGGCAAATGTCACGCACGCTTCCAACAGGGAGCGTACTCAAGGCAAAAGTCACGCTTCCAACAGGGAGCGTACTCAAGGCAAAAGTCACGCTTCCAACAGGGAGCGTACTCAAGGCAAAAGTCACGCACGCTTCCAACAGGGAGCGTACTCAAGGCAAAAGTCACGCACGCTTCCAACAGGGAGCGTACTCAAGGCAAAAGTCACGCTTCCAACAGGGAGCGTACTCAAGACTGCGTAAGCTAAAAAGCTCTGCACACTGCTCACTGTCTTCTCCAAACCAGCAAGAACTCCATGGTTAAACCAAAACTTCAAAGTTCATAACTTGGTCCGAACAAGTCCAAATCTAACTTTTTAAAGGTCAGAATTGGGTAGAAGAAAATTTCCTACAACAAGGAACCATCAAAACTTGAAAACAAAGAGGTTTGATAGATCAAAACCACCAAATCCGAAAATAACAAAATTCTAGATCTACAAGATTTAAAACCTCAAAATGGAAAATGACAAGTTCTAATATGCCATAGAAATATGGGGAGAAGCTAATGGAACAATAAAATGGCTCTCTTGTAGAAGCAAGTTGCACTTGCCTATGGGTGTGGAGAGTTGGGTGGAGGAAGAAGAAGAAGTTAATGGAGGAAGTAATGAAGAGAGAGAGAGTGTTGGTAGAGTTTTATGAGGGTGGGATGTGGTGTGTTGAGGGTGGAGCATAGGCTAAGGTGTTCCAATACACTTTAAACCAAACTAACCCAAACCAATTAAAAACTGAGCCATCCCAACATAAACCAAGTAAGCCATTACATGCTATGATGAACCTAATCAAGATTAAACTGAAATTAGCTAGCCAGGCAGGAAAAATAAAAATACATGTCAGGATTTTGTATACGTATACTGGAAATACGTAGAACGAAAAACGGGGGTGACATACTCAGAGGACTAAAATCCGGTTGCATTCCGCCGGATGATTCTTCTTTGCTGCTACCAGTAAGAACTCCAATATTCGCAAATGAGTTTGCGAAGGTGGAAGGGAGGTATCCGGACCAAAATCTACGATTGACAGGTCTTGTGAACCCGGACAATAAAAGGTGGATCTGTGTGGCCAATTGGATATTGGTCCAGTTTGAAGATCAACTTAAAGAAATTGATCTGTATCAGGCAGTGTATGCTACTGTCTATGGCTTCTCCCCTAATCCACATCTGTTCCTTGCGTTGGCGGAACGATATAATTATAGGACTGGAACTTTCATGACGCCGTACGGAGAAATGGGATTAGCCTTGTATGAGATGAAATACATCTCTGGCTTGCCAATGGGGGATATCCCCTATGAAGAGTTTGTCCCGACAAATGATGAGTTGGACAGACTGCGCCAGGAGAATGCCAGTATGGTAGATGTTTTTGAAGAACTGCTCTGCCATTACAAGATTTGTTCTCTATACTATAAGAACGGCACGGCCAATACTTGTTATTCGACCAAATAGTTGCCATATCTTTTCCTCAACCATATTATTGAGAAGAAGACCAAAGAACATGAAAACTACAATTCCAACTTCTTCAAACCACTTAGCAATAGCGAGGTGATAGAGTTGATGGAGACGCACAACGATATGGATATCAAGATTGAGGATGATCTTCAGTATCCTCCTTTCCAGAAAGGAGATATCGTCGAAAGCTACATGAGGATGGGTTACAGGCCCATGTCAAAGGAAGCCCAACTGGCAGGGTTCCTTACTTACTGGCTTCGACGATATGTCGTACCTGGGGCCAGTGCAGTTGACCGCTTCCATCGCGGTGTACTGTTTGCTGTCGTCCGTCTAGTTTTCGGTTACCGGATGGATTTGTTGTCAGCAATGACATGTAGAGTGAACGCCGGCCTCCGTCTCTTCATGGATTCGATGATTCGAGGAAAAGGCGAAAAGGGACATTTTCCTCGGCTGGAACTGTCGTATACATATCTGTTTGGGTGGCTGCTTCTATACCATCCTTCCTTAATGAATCATGCTATGGGGACAGTAAGCGGCAGTTTTCTGAGAAGATATTCTGGATGTAAGTGGATCTATACCACTTTGAAAGACTACAGGCGAGCCTTAAATCTGGGCAAAGGATGGAACTTCTACTGTGTTCCACCTCCAGTCGGTTATGAATATGTACCGACAAACATGATCGACTCGGTGAGAGTGCCACCATTGGGCCGTACCACCTTCGACTGGCTGAGGACGATTCGGCCATCACATCTAGTATACCGGTTCGAAGATGAATGTTATCTTGAACCCTATTTTCCAAGCCGTTTTGCACGCCAATTCGGCTACGACCAATTTTATGTAGGCAATGCCATAACATGCCTTCAGGAAAAAGGTTATTTAATTGATGGAGCCCGGGCTTGGGCCTATTACAATGCCCGTGACACAAAGATGACGTTCTCGATGCCGACAAGGAACGACCGTGGCCCGCATATGCTGTATACTTATTCGATCTTTTATACATCAGCAAATACTTTTGCTGAGAATTTCAATCTAACAGACAGCTTTGCGACGTTAACACGATTTAGAAAAGGAGCACCTGTTTTGTTGCCTCCTGGTAATGATGAAGAACACGAGCCGGCTGATGCGCCTCTAGAAGCTTCGAAGGAAGCCAACTTCCCTGAAGAAGTCTACAAACTGCTGCGTGTTTCTCTGAAAGTTGTAAGATCTCCAATCAAGGAGAAGAAGAGGAAGGCAGAAGAACCATCTTCTCCTATCTCTAAGAAGAAGACCGCTGTAGATTCTTCGGAGAGGGTCACTACTCGATCGCAGTCTCGGCAACAGACTGAGTCAGTCCACCGAGAAGAGGCGACGACCCCGACTTCCATCCAAAGACAAACACACGCTGCAGACGTAGAGAGCCCTGAGGAACCTCTACGCAGGAAGAAAATAGCTTTCAGAAAGAAAATGACCACTTCCTTAAAACCTATCCATACATCTGCCCTGATAAGTGCTGCTGTCGGGGTTATGATGCCTTCACCTACGCTTGCTCCTGAGCCTAGGCAGGTGACAGATGCAGAGATAAGGGATGAGGTCGCAGACATAAGAGAAGAGACCGCGGAGCCAAAAGATGAGGCTACATAAAGAGAAGCAGCTGCAACTCCGACCCCAATCAATGAGTCAGAATCATCTGTCGAAGTATTGCCATCTCCCACACTTGCAATGGAAGCTGCTCATATTCCAGCTACACCAAGATCGCATCGTGCTGTAGAAGATCGACTGATGATCGAGGCTCTGGATGGATGTGATTTCGGCTTCCATGACATAGATCCAGTTGATGCAAGTGATGATGAAGAAGCACAAGAGGAGGAGGCAGATGACGAGAAAACATCAGCGGATAATGTTAATGACAATCCGGAAGGAGACGCTGCTGTCCATGCATCCCAAGAGAAGAGTGCTGCTAATGAAGTAGCACCGGAAGAAGCTATTATCACCGATCAAAGAGGTATTGACTGATTTTGGTATTCTTCATTTATAGATCAGATGATTGATATTTTAACTTTCATTCATGCAGAAATTCAACATTCTCCGATTCTTCCAGTATGCACTGACATAGTGCAGACAGAGGCGATAGCCAGCGGCAGCCGTCATCTATCAAGCGGCTCCGAAGCGGGAAGTAGTCAGGCAGTAATGTCTGAAACTACTTCCGCGAGGTTCCAGCCTATCCCATCAAATGACAATCTTGTCACTAAACCCAGTTTTGGTAAGCTTGCCTTCATTTTGATCTTTTTCTGATAGTCCTTAGTGACAGCAAACTGATGATGTTTACTTGATTTCGCAGAAGAACATCTAGGAGGAGCAACTAGCTCTACAATGGCTCCTTTATCAAAAGAGGCTACGGCTGATGTTCAAGAAGCCAAACTTCCGTCTTCACAAGAGTCTGCTGCTGAAGCTTCTGTTGGAATAGCTGCTACACCTAGTGTTGTAGCTACCAATAAATTTGTAGTGGATTCTTTTACCAATTTCTTTTTTAGTTCCTTGGGACCTTTAGTAGAAAGGGTAATAGAGAAAGAAAATGTTGGCTTCATCACTGTCAGAAGTCCAACTTCTTATCTGATCGGCGGAATCCGAGCTCAAGGTGATGAAGCCCAGGCTGCTTACCTTGAACATGTGCTGGATGAGCTGGAAGAAGCAATCAAGATTTACAAAGATCTTAACCGAGGGGAGGTAGAGCCACTGGTGAATGCCGAGTTCGAAAGAATGACTCGAGAAGCTGAGGTCACGAAAGCTGATTTCAAGAAATTCTTGGATACTTTCGCTACGAAGTCTTCAGAGTATGATTCTCGGATAGATATAGTAGCGTCTACTGCTGGAGAGAAAGAGAAGAAGGTTGCTGATCTGAAGGCAAAATTTGCTCGACTTCAAGAAGAGTTGAGGATTATTCAACTTGCTCTTGAAGAAGAGACTATACAGCATCAAGCTGCAGTTCAGCAACTGGACACTCTGACCCATGAAAAGAATGAGTTTGTCAAATTTCATCAAGATGAAATCACTCGTCGACTAGTGACCTTGCCAATATTTGACGTTGGATCTGGAATGGCAGAGGCTAGGAGGCGGGTGCTAGATTCTCGTGAAGAACGACTCCAATCCTTGAAGCAGCAGATAGCCAATCTGATGACCCCTCCAACTGAGTGAAAGAAAACCTTTTGTATTTTCTTCTTTATGATATGTCTTTTTGTAATGTCTTTTATCTTGATCAATAAAAAGACACTATTTTGTGGATCTATTATTTGTTGCATATCCCGTTACGGATATAAATAATAGCGATAGAAAATATATTCAGAGGTTCAGGACATGATATATTTCTTGGTTTAGAAAATAATTATATTCATTATATCTACTCAGAGGTAATGTAGACATGGCAGAATATAATTTTCTTTTTGAATATCATTATTTCGGTAGACAACTTAATCAAAGGTAAGAAATACGTGACAAGTTGTTGATATGGATGAACGGATGAGTCGTCAGAATATATGAACGAAGTAAATCGTCAGGATGAACGGGTGAACTGTCGGATGAATGGAATGAACGGATGAACCGTCGGGTGAATGGAATGAACGGATGAACCGTCGAATGAATGGAATGAATGGATGAACTGACGTAATAAATGAAATGAATGGATGAACTGTCTGATGAATGGAATGAATGTTGTGAAGAATTCGTCGTTTCGGTTCGCATAATCGACTGTCTCAAGAATCTCTGCCTATAAATAGAACAAAAATTTAGATGCAGTGATCAGTTTCAATTGTAATACAAAATGTCGTCTGGAGATGCATCCAAGAAGGCTGAGATCATCCCGAAGGTCGAAGAAGTTGCTGAGGAACGTCCAGCCGAGCCAACCCAGCAAAAGCAGACGAAGACGGGCGAAGGTTCGTCGGCACCTAAGCCACCACGGGATATCTTGGACTTCCTAGTCGAGCCAGGGAGGATTGAAGAAGAAGAGGCTATGAGGATGGTCGCTTGCGCGTTTCTAGTGAAATCAAGCAAGGATGTCCTCGGCTCTTTTGCCGACTATATTTTTGAAAAGGACGGCAGTGGTCCTCGTCCTGTCTTTAAGAAGGACGATAATGATTCTTGTCCTTGATATTATGTAACATCGTTCATGATGAAATAAAATCAAAATTTATTTATGAACTGTCTTGTCATATTTACAAGAAATCCCTTTTACATTCATACATAATACTTTTTAAGGAATTTGCCATTGATAGGCATCATCGCTACTCGACCGTCCAGCTCTGTGAGTTGATAGGCTCCATTTGAGAAGACTTTACTCACGATATAAGGCCCTTCCTATTTCGCATCGAACTTGCCTTTGCTCATGTGAGTCATAGTCATGGGACGTCTGACTGTTAGAACGAGTTCTCCTTTCTGAAAGGCTCTGATTTTAACTTTGCGGTTAAAAGTCTTCGAGATACGGGCTTGATATAATTTAATATGTTGTTGAGCTAATAACCGCTTCTCGTCGAGCGCCTCCAGTTCTTGAAGTCGAAGAAGATCATTGTTCTCCATAGTAAGTTCATTAGCGATGGCAATTCTCAAGGAAGGAATTTGAAGTTCCAGAGGTAAGACTGCTTCACAACCGTACACTAGAGAGAATGGTGTACAGCCTGTGGGGTTATAGACCGTAGTACGGTAGGCCCATAGACATTCTCCAAGCTTTTCACTCCAATTTCGTTTGTTAGTAGACACAAACTTCTTAAGGAGTTTGATAATAGTCTTGTTGAAGGCTTCAGCCAAGCCATTAGCAGCCGGGTTGTAAGCTGTAGAAGCGACATTGTCAATCCGATGATCGTCACAGAACCTGGTGAACTTTTGACTGATGAACTGAGGTCCATTGTCATGAATGATTCATCGAGGTACACCAAACCTATAAATAACGTGGTGTTTGATGAAGTTGATGACGCTGCTAGTTTTGACTTCAGCCAAAGGTATAGCTTCTGTCCACTTGGAGAAATAATCAGTTATTGCTAATATAAATCGATGTCCCTTAGAAGAAGGAGGATTGATAGGACCTATAATATCTATACCCTAAGCTTCAAAAGGCCAAGAAGCAGCAGTCGGATGAAAAAATTCCGACAGTTGATGGATGAAATCTGCATGGATTTGACAAGCTCGACATTTTTTTGCATATTCGATGGCATCAGACATCATAGAGGGCCAATAGTAACCCATTCGTCGGATACGATCCTGTAGTTTAGGATCGGGTTGATGTGCTCCGCAGACACCATCATGAGCTTCACGCAATACTTGCTTTGCTTCATCACCAGCAAGACAGCACAAAAGTAGGCCGTCATAAGTCCGTCGATAGAGAGTCTTGGTGGTTTGATTGTAGTAGAATCGAAGAGATCGTCGACGAATACTCGTAGCTTCCTTAGGATCTTCAGGAAGTATGTCATGAACTACGAAGTCGATGAAAGGGGCTCTCCAATCTTCATTGATAACATTGACTTCGGCAAAGTTACTGAACTCAATGTTGCGATTGTTTTCAATGCAGAACAACTCTCTATTGGAAACAACAACCACTTGTTGTCTTCTGACGGAAATTGCTAAGACTGCTGCGAGATTAGCTAAAGCATCTGCCTCAGTGTTACAAGCTCATCGGACATATTCAATGAAGAAACCTTTGAATAATGTAGTCATGTAAATTACAGCTTCATGATAAGGTACTAGATCTTGATGGCGAACTTCGTATGTTCCTCTAACCTGATTGACAACCAGTTTAGGATCGCTGTAGACTTCAAGATATTCGACTTCCAACTGTTTTGCTAACTGGAGTCCAATGAGCAAGGCATTGTATTCAGCCACATTGTTAGAGCATGGCTGATCTAAGGAATAAGCTCTTTGGATAGCTAATCCTTCTGGAGAGACTAGTACAATTCCAACTCCTGCAACAATGGTCCCATTTGGTCCGATCCGGGACACTCCGTCGAAGAACAGACGCCAGGTAGGAAATTCTTCAGAGATCATGTTTGATTCCAATATTTCATATGAAATTTCGTCATAAAGCTTAGATGTCTCCGGAACAGGATGAGCTGTTAAAAAGTCAGCCAGTGCTTGACCTTTAACAGACTTTTGTGGAACATAAACCATGTCGTATTGGGCTAGCAAAATGGCCCATGTAGTTAGTCGAGAATTGAGTGTGCTGGGCTTCTTCATCAGTACCCGAAGAGGATTAACTCAGGAAATGACATGAATGGTTTGGCCAATAATATAATGCCGAGTCTTTTGAACAGCGAACATAAGAGCTAGACATTCTTTTTCAACCGGACTATAACGGTGTTCAGTACCGATCATAGTACGACTAAGATAGTAAATGGCTTGTTCATGGCCTTCTTTGTTCTTCTGGGCAAGTAAAGCACCCAATGAATGATCCATAGCACGGACATACATTAAGAATGGTATGCCTGAGATTGGTGGCACCAAGACTGGTGGGTTCATCAGATACCGCTTTATATCATCGAATGCTTGTTGACATTCTTCGATCCAAATGAAAGATACACCCTTTTTTATTAACTGAGTAAACGGTCTACAGCGTCCAAACAGATTTGAAATGAACCTCCTGATGTACGCAAGTCGACCTTGGAATCCTCGTAGCTCTTTTAAGTTGCGTGGAGGACGCATCTCTTGAATGGCTTTGATCTTCTCGGGATCCACGTGTATACCTTTAGAAGTAATGACGAAGCCAAAAAATTTACCACTAGAGACACCCAAGAATGACTTGATAGGATTCATTTTTAACTGATGTTGGCGCATTAGATTGAAGATAGTTCTTAAATCTTGGATGTGATCTTCCTTTAGATGACTCTTGACAGCAATATCGTCGACATAGCATTCGACAGTTTTACGCAGATGATCTCGAAAGATAGTACTCATAGCTCGTTGGTAAGTTGCACCAGCGTTCTTGAGACCAAATGGCATCACAGTGTAACAATAAACTCCACGATGAGTACGGAAAGAAGTATGTTTTTCATCTTCAGGGTTCATCGATCCGAATCTGATTGTATCCAGAAAATCCATCCATGAAGGATATCCTTTCAAACCCACAAGTATTGTCGATCATGACATCTGTAATAGGAAGAGAAAATTCATCCTTTGGACAAGCTTCATTAAGATCCCGAAAGTCAATACAAACTCGAACTTTGCCAGTTTTCTTCAAGACTGGGACAACGTTGGCTACCCAATCAGGATATTATTCTTCTCGAATGAAGCCACAAACTATGAGCTTTTTGACCTCATCATCAATTGCGTCCATCATTTCTGGCTTGAATCGCCTTTGCTGCTGTTTGACTGGCTTTGCATTAGGCAAAATATTTAGTTTATGAGTAGCGACTTTGGGATCTAAACCTGGCATGTCTTCATAATTCCAAGCAAAGACATCAATATATTCTCGGATAAGAAAAACTAATTCTTGCCTATCTGCCTCTGGGAGGTTCTTACTGATGAATATTGGACGAGATAACCCATTTTCTCCTACATCAATTTAAACCAATTGATCTTCGGTAGGAGGTTCTCGTTGTTCGAATCGGAGTTCCTATTGGGTATCCATTCGTTGAGCCCAAGGATCTGTTTCAGGATTTTTTTTCTATGTCTTCATCATAGCCTTCTGGGAGTTCAGAGGAGACCATGTTAGAAGATACGATCAATCGATAAACTTGACCGATGCTGGTATCAGAATCCCATGATCTGGAATCAGAAGAGTTAGAGCGTTCCTCATTATCGGATTCAGAGACTTCTGGAGATAAGACCGAGGTAAAGTATATCCGAGACCTCTTTTCGTCCTGCTGTAGTACATCTTTGATTTTCCTTTCGGAACAACCGTACGGATGGGAGTTCGTCTACCCTTGCCATAATTGAGGCCATTCTTGAAGTCATAACCCATCTTTCGGATGATGTCTTTTGATTGTTGACTATAACGACGAAGTTGGAGACGTCCCATATCGTTATTTTTGCTATCATCCATATAGCTGAATTTTTGTTCTGGCCCTTTACTAAAAAGTATTGGACTTTCACCTTTCTTTCGAGAAGGGACAACAAAATAGGAGTCATTTGGATGTTCAAATAATACTTCCGTCTGAAGGGATTGTACGACCCCTATTGTGAATGACTGAAAGTTGTCTAGCATATCCAAATAGCATTTAGTATGATAAATGACATCAGTATACTGAAAAGTAGATGTTTTTTCATTGATTTGTACATCCATATTTACAACAGGACCTTTAGCCTTAGCTGGCTTGGTCAGATCGATTACAAGAGGAGGAACAGAAGAGCAATGAGGTTTAGGCTTGTTGCGACGAAGGTCGATAACAAGCGGCTCAGAAGAGGTGAGCTCGCTTTTATCCTTTTTACGACGGAGGTCGATAACCAGTGGCTCAGAAGAGGTGAGCTCCTTTTTATCCTTGTTATGACATAAGTCGATAACCAGTGGCTCAGAAGAGGTGAACTCCCTTTTATCTTGATCATCACCAATTGATTGCTTCTGGGCTGGCAGATGAATGGCCAGTGGTTTGGAGGATTGAGGATGAGAGATACGCCCTTTGACAGGTATGATGAGAGTGTAATTGGGTACTGCTTCTTGTTCTTCCTCACCATCCATGGCTAATACTACCTTCATAAACTCTTCTTTGTACATGCGAGCGTCATTGCAATATGCTTCAACGCCTTTAAATGGGTAGAGATCCGCAACTTCTTTTTGGACTTCTCCTTTTTCATCAACATATTTGAAGCATTGATGGAGAGTAGAAGGAACAATGTTGTGTTCATGAAGGAATGGTCTCCCTAGAAGAGCATTGTATGAACAACCGTGGTTGTCTATAATGTAGAAGGTCACCTTCGTACGAAGAATGCCAATTTGGAGCTTTAAGCGTATCTTGCCTAAAGGTTCACTTCTTTCCTGGTTGAATCCCAGGATGGTGGTGATAGTGCCGGAGAGGCTATGCACTGGAATCTTTAGAGCATCTAACATCATCTTAGGCATGATGTTGAGTGCTGACCCTGGATCTATCAGAATACGATCGACCTTCATGGTGTCGACATATTCTGTAAAGTAGAGAGGACGGTCATGTCGATTGTCTTCCATCAACATGTCATCCTGTGTGAAGGTGATGTTTGGAATTAATTCCAGCACACTGTGACAGTGGAGACAAGAGACAGGTTCTGACTCAGGTTTCTTGAGAAAAGTTAGGCAAGTGTCTTCCTGCATCAAAGCCTCATTCAGTGTTTCTCGAGTCTCTTTAGAGAGGCGTAAGAGCTCGAAAATGGATAGCCTGGCTGGTGTGTTGGCCAGTTGAGCCAATATGTCAAAGTTATATGGCTTCTCAAGTCCAGAAGGGGATGACTTCTTCAAAACTTTGTCGAAGCGGACTTGTTGTTTGCCTTTGTCGATTATTGTCGGTTTAGGAAGAGTTGGTTCCACAACCGGTAATGATGTAGAAGGGATGCCCTCTGTAGAGACAGGCTGTACTGGAACAATCTCAGAAGACGAAGTAGGATCCTCCTGAGTTTCGGGATGCTCCTGTAAATAGGTTTTCCCTGACCTAGTGCCCAATAGGATTTCTTCTTCAACTATGGGGTCAAAAGACACCATATTGCAGCTCTTTGTCTTGCCCTTAGAGCGTTCTTTCTTCTTAGAGGAAGAAGGGACTTCGAAATCTGAAATAAGATCAGGATGAATCCACATGATCTTGTCATTATCAAGGGATAAGGGGACAAGACCTTCACTTCGTGGAGGAGGAATATTTTCAATCTCCAGAGTGGCCCTGGGAATGGAGATGATGCCGCTCTGCACCACTTATGGCAGAAAGTTACCGAACTGTACAGAAATCATATTGGCTGTAATAGTCTTTTCATCCTGTTGGAGAGTGATGACACCGGCGTTGACCAACTCTTGAATCTTGCCTTTGAGCACATAACATGCCCGAGTATGATGCCTTATGAACTTGTGATAAACACAATACTTAGGGTGGTCAGTCTTACCGACTTCATCAGGCTTCTTCGGGTCAGGAAATTACAATTTATTGCTTTTAAGCAAACAATCGAAGATGCTCGCGGTATCATTTTCATCAAAGAAATACTCTACTTTTGGACGAGGTTCCTTTGATGGAGGTGCAGAAGGAGTAGAGGTAGACGTGGGTTGAGCCACGTTAACGGCTAAAGATTCCTTGCTTTTGAGGTTGATGTTTAAGGTTTCTTTGCCCTTGCGGTTATTTTGGCGATTACCGCTACCAGATGAAGAAGACTCATCTCGATCAGGGTTAGACATATGTACCCCCAACTGTTTGAACTTCTCAGCGCTAATTTCGGCTATTTTAGCATTGACGATGAAAGACGGCCAGTCCTGGAACTGTGTTGACCCCATCCACATGCTAATGATAGGCAATAAGTTTGACTTACAAGTGTCTATCGTTACAACAGATGGGGTTCCAGGTGGCATTTTAAGTGCTTCTCGATGGAATCGTTCAATGAAACTCTCAGTAGTTTCATTATGCCTCTGCTTGATCTTGTTGAGGGCGGATATAGTCATATCGTTGATACCCTCGTAGAATCGTTCCAGGAACATCTGTTTGAGTCCGGCAAAGGAAGTGATAGAACCGTCAGGCAGGCTGCGGTACCAATCATATGCTGTGCCGGCTAAATAACCGACAAAGATTCTGGTAAGAAGAGCATCACTTGGCTGGAGCTGGACAGTCATTACCTCAAAATGGTTAATGAACTGACTCGGAGAAGTGCTGCCGTCAAACAGCGTAATTGTAGGAATCTTGTACTTTGGAGGGAATGGGACTTCTTTCCACTCCACTGGATAAGGTTGTTTGATCCCCAACCTCTATAGACCGTCTTTCTCTTTGAAGGCCTCGAACTGATTACATAGTAGTTTTATAGCCTCATTGGCATCTCCTGAGGATGGAGAAGTAATAGGCTGGCTTACCAGGTTAGGAGGAGGAACAGCATGGTAAGCACTACCCCAGCCCCTGAATGACTGGGTGTAACTTGAATAGGTATTGAGGCTACAGGAGGAGACGGTATCCCCAGACCTGTATTAACAGGTACTGATGATGCTATAATCTCAGGATTGACAGCAGGTGCAGTTGGTGATACTGTATGTTGGGCTATGATAACAGTATGCATACTTGCGATCATTTCAGCCATGGTCTTCAACTTATCTTCCAGTGCAGCGATTCGTTGCTCTTGACTTGCCGAACTAGAAGCGTCTAGATCTTCAGTAACAACATAGGCTGACACTTCTCTGGGTACAGTAGAAGACACTGTCTGCTCAGAGCTTTCGCTATATGCGTCATAATCAGAGAAAGAATCATCCCCTGAGTGAGAAATAGAGAGATGACCAGAGGGATCTTGTAGAAGATTCCTACGACCGACTGTGTCTCGACTTCGAGATCGGGTGTGTCGGAATACTCCTTCAGAGGATTCATGGAGTAAATCTAAATATCGTTGACTGGGCTTACGGGGTTTGCCGTGCTTTGAACACTTCCTACCCCCAGTATCTCGAGAAGCCATATTTACGGAAGCATAGAACACTTCGTCTTCGTCTTCTGACATTGGTTCAGAAGTTAAAAGATCGAAGATAGATCGTTTTGTCGTCTGGCAACAATACTTGATAACCACCTGGTGATTACAATGGTATTCCAATGGTTGGATTGGAGGTGTTGGGGTGTTGTCCCGCTTCTGCTTGAGGTATTCCCGAAGATCAGGGATATATTCTTTGACGACATTCGGAACATGATTCCGATTCTTCAGATGTTTTGTCCCGTGAGTATACAGAGAAGTACTCAACTCGTTGGCATAAGTGTCAGGATTTTTCCTCCTGGAAGTCTGCTTCTGATACAAGTTTTCCTTCGGCATTGGTTGCTTGCGTTTCATAGAAACTGGTCTATTGAGATAAGTCCGTAGATCGACAAATTCACCCCCAGGGGCCTCCGTCTGAGACACTAGCAATTTCCCTTGCTTTGATCGGGATATCCGAAGAGTTGGAAGATCTCGGAAGTGTGCTACTGGAGTAGGCAAGATGCCTCTCTGATCAATAGTCTTCCCTTTAGCAATGAGAGAAGAACTCTTGTTTGAGAGAATTTTTGTACTGTTTGGTGCCGAAGCACGTTCAGATGGATCTTCCGAGGTAAAAACCGGGAAAGACTGAGAAAAGACCAAAGGGTCTTTTCCTTTATTTTGTGAAGAAGGGTTGGCTAAAGAGCGTTTTCCTCTGTTGTTTTCCAGATTTTGGACTTCGAAAGATTGAGAAAAGACCAAAGGGCCTTTCTGTTTGTACTGAGACGGAGGAAGAATAGTCAAAAGACTACCCCTGTGGATTGTGCAGGAATAGAAGAAGCAGCAACTTTCTTTTTGATGGAGTTGACAGATGGCTTCTTGGCCATAGAATCAGCAGGGGGTGTAATCTGTGCTTTGGAAGAAGCAGCAAGTAAAGCCTTGGCTACAGAGGGCTTAGATTACGCTCCGGTTGAAGGAGTGGTGGATTGCGCAGGAGGGTCAGAGACTGCCAACTGCGCCAGAGGGAGAGGGGTTGTCACGACCCGCACCCGCTTCTCGGATACGAAGCGTGTCCAAGCCCAGCTACGCATCGAGCGGACTCCAGCCCGACTCGAATACGTAAACGCTGTCAAGGCTATGGTATACAGCCAACTCATGGCAAACAAATCTATATCTCAACCCATAATAAGAATATGAAGCATGAATGAACACTATGGATCGTGGTCTGTAGCTCACTAGCATATATGTTCGATAAGACTCTAAAGGAAATAATAAGAGTCTAAAACGAAAATAAGAAACAGGATATCTCATGATAAGGTATGAAAGCACGAGCGGATAATAAACACAATAACGATACCTGAATCCCGCAAGAACCGCAAATCCTCTGTCATCCAGAACTACTAGCTAACTCCATGCAATCGCTAAACCTGAGGAGATCATCAGGTCCTCAGAGGACATAGCAAGATACATAATATACATGCCTATCTAACAGTTTTATCATGCGCAAGAAAATAAGCAAGAAAGAACAAGAACAAGACAAATGACTACGAAGACGAACACGAATACGAACACACGAACACTAGAACAACTACGTATAAATGAACTGCCGGATGAACGATAATCACGAGATCAATGGAAGAAACCAAACCCTCATCCCGAGTGTGAACTCACGGGTTTGAACTAAACACTAACCCTCGTCCCGAGTGTGGACTCTCTGGTTAGTACTAACCCTCGTCCCGAGTGTGGACTCTCTGGTTAGTTCACGGCAAGGCACCCTCGTCCCAAGTGTGGACTCTCTGGTGCAAATACTACATCCTCGTCCCGTGTGTGGACTCTTTGATGTAAACACCCTCGTCCCGAGCGTGGACTCTCTGGTACAAGTCAAGTCAAGTCAAGTCTACACCCTCGTCCCGAGCGTGGACTCTCTGGTGCAAATAATCGACATCCTAGTCCCTAGCGTGGACTCACGGATGTAAACAGATCAAGGAAAACACCCTCGTCCCGAGTGTGGACTCTCTGGTGCCAAGGAAACAATGTCAAGGATTTAGCAGTTCACTTACACGTACTCGTTCTATGACACGACTCAAGCAAGGTACTGACGAGAACTCCAAATGTGAAACACAAGGCCAAAACATGAACATGGCTATAAACAATAAAAACATCTCCACAGAAAATAACACGAAAAGCACATGTTCATAAACAATCAAATGACTGAAAAATGAAAGAAAATGCATGTAAGTAAAACTGTAGAGGAAGGCAAGGTATACTTGCCTGGAGGTAGCATGAAGAACCAATAAAATACTGTCAACTAGTACGTCAAAAAGTCCAAGTCATCACAACTGTCTCCGAAAGCTGAAACAAACATTACTAACATTCTCAGAATAGTCAAATTAGCTAGGATTGCTTGTCCTTAAGTCCAATTCTGGACACAGGGGCAAAACGGTAATTTCGGGCCAAAACGATGTCCGTCGTTGGACCCGCTTTGCACCAAAAAGCGTGCCAGAGTCAACGGTCTCTAAAGTCGTCAAACTATATGTCTACGGATCCGGTTTTTCGATACGAACCCAACCGTATGTCCAGAGTTGGATTCCGGCGGGCCGTGCACAAAATCGCCCGTTGAGTCGGACCGTGGGGCCCGCGAAACGGTAATTTTATCAACGATCTCAGAATCGGACCAAACTTGGCATACAGGACCAGAAAAATGATACGGTTCTGTTGGCGCAAGTTTCGTCTCGATCTGACGAGTGTGCACAAAGTAATTGAGAAATTCGCAAAGTGTACGATACGGTGAATTTCGACGGATACGCATCAAATTCGTCGTGCACATGCGACCAATTTGAATTCCGCCAAAAACCACACGACCACGAAGCAGTTACGCACCTTTCGATACTTACGGTGCGTGACCACGTCGCCCAAAATGGCGGGACGCACGTCGTATCATGGGTTTTTTAGTTTTTAATATTTTGAAAACGAGTTTTTTTCTAAACTTTAGAATCAAATAATTTCGAACCCACTCATTGAAATCAGGATCCATGAAAAGGGTTTTGCTGTCGTATATGTTGTCTAAACATCTGTTCTTTTAGATTTTATGTTTCGACGATCTGCTGCCCAGAAATCGGCTTCCAAACAGGGGTTTGGACTGCTATATGCTGTCCTGTTCCGGAGTGTTTTTCGTCGACTTTGCGTCGACTTTGTGGGCGATCTAGGTCGTACCAATTTAAACTAAAAGAACAGGCTTGTAGGCCTATAGGTTGCGTTCATACCTGCGAAGACGGTTCGACCATTGGTCGACCGAGCGCGACGGAAGGTTACGGCGAAGTCGGCCTTAAAACTGCTGCTACCCCTCTGCTCCAACGCGCGCGCGCGCAATCCTGGTCACCGGCGGTGCTTTGCGGCGGACCTGGCCGGCCGGCGACGTCGCGCCCAGACTGGAGGAGGTCGCCAGGATCGGGGCTGTCGGCGCACAGGGTGGTTAGGGTTTCGATAGTTACGAACTCTTCTCCCCCTGTTCACGGTTGATACACGCATATATAAGGGTTCTGTTGGAAATAAGAGAGCATTGCTCTCGGCTCACTAGGCTGTGGGCTCGGTTGTATGGGCCAATGGAGAGGGCTGGCTTGCTAAGTTATGGGGGTTTGGTTGTATTCCAAAAGGCTGGGCTGGCCTGGCTTGGGGTTTTATTGGTTCTTATTAGTATAACTAAAGTACATATAATTATTTATATATTTATACATATATGTATATATATACATATATGTATATATATACAAATATATATATATACAAAATATATTTATATATACAAAATATATATATATATATATATATATATATATATATATATATATATATATATATATATATATATATATATATATATATATACAAATATATTTATATATACACAAGCACACATATATCCTTGTATATTTCCATGCATATACACAATGTAATATATTTGTATATACACGTTTATACGCATATACTTTATATATCTCTATTTATATAAATACACACTAAATACCTATATATATATACACATATGTAATGTATATGTATATATATCTATATATACACATACACATTTATATATATCTATACTTGTATCCTTATAACAATTAATATATATATATATATGGATAAATATTCCATAACCAAAACATTAAAAATAATTTCTCGTATACAGTTTATTAATATGCACATCTATATATTTATATACGTATAATTCATTTGAAGACGAAATATCTAAATAAATGATTATCAATTATATTATTTAAGAATAACAAAAATAACTAGAATAATAATAAGAAAAATAATAATAATGATAATAACGAAATTCCATAATCCAAAAATGTACAATGACTTATTTTATACAAATATTATTGAATACCAACTAATAATAATATTTATAATATTAAATTAAAAATATTTAGGAATACTCATTAGATCACTAAAATGGAATACGACACACAATCATACCAACATGCATCAACACGAATGTCACTAGACGTACATCAGGACAACATGGGCTTGGGCTCAGTTCGGGTCCAGTCCGGGCTAAAATGATATAATCGATTTCCCTAAAACACAATAATATAAATAATGATAAATAAACTTCGGTAAGGGTTAAGTCGCAACTTGGCCTGGTTTTCCTAGTTAGGACACACGTATGGCTCGGCCTTCCTTGGCATGGCTAATACACTAGTCTAGGCACGTCACCGCACTATCAGTGCCACGATTTCTAGTCATATTGTACCCCAAATTTAATCATGATTAAAAATCATCTACCGTAATAATTAACTAAATAATTATTTACAAAATTCTAAAATTACCATTTAAAACAAATAAATAAATAAAAATATATTTCAAAATTCCGGGAAGGGGAGCTACAGGGGTCTTGGACTTTGCCATAGCAGCATAAGATGTAGATTGCGATGTGGCAAGAGGAATAGTGTGCTGCACAAGGGCTGTAGGAGCTCTGGATTGCGCATGGGTGCTGGATTGCGCAGGAGCAGAAGTGGATATTGGCCTCTTGTTAGACGAAACAACAGGTTGCGTAGAGGACTTCGGGGTCCACACTGAATGGACCTTGCTCTTGGCAGAGGTCACAGTACGCCGAGTAGTCCCAGAGTTGATCATCGCTTCGTAGGCAGTCTGGTTGACCTTCACAACCAGCATCTTCTGTGTCTTTCCGATAGATGCAGCGTCACATTGAGTTGTCACTTCCTCGTCGGAGGAGAAAGTCGTCCCCAGCAGAGTCGCCATTTTGTTTGCAAAAACAAAAGTCTTTTATTTCACAAACTTTAAAAGAATAGTACAAGAGTACAATAAATTCTGGAAAAGTACAACTATAGGAATCTGATCTGAAGACGATCGCTTTATCCCTTGGACGATGTAAACTTTGAAGACGATAGCCTCTGAAGAATGCAACAGCACTTGGACAAGAACTCCTGATCTCTGATGATCTTGAATAATGATCCTCCTATAATGAAGAACTTGAAACTCTATTTATAGAGTTCTAGAAATAACTATTTTGTAGTTATTCTGGATTGCGCACAATGGATTGCGCTGGAGACAGACTGCACAGACTGCAAACCGCGCTGGCCATTGGACAGTTGCTCGATCGTGGGCTAACCGTATTTAGACGTGTGGCATTGTTTGATTGAAATGCGCTTGGTCGTGTATAGGCGGTTGCCACATGGCGAGTAATTGATGGCATGTAAGCCACGTAATAAATGTCAGTTATCTTCAACAAGTTTGATGGATCATGCCACTTGAATAGCGCTAGCTCAGACTGCACTTCCTTCTAGTCATTGGATAGCGCTGGGATTCGGACTTGGTCAAACTGCGCTAAGGTTGGACTGGCAGACTGCGCTCATGTTGGACTGGCCGACTGTGCTGGACTGTACAGCTGTTCTTGAGCGCTGTACTGCACAAAAAACAAATGGACTCCTCATTTTTCGGGCTGTCAGTCTGTCAGTCTGTCAGAAGATTTGATCTTTCTGTCAGGTAATGATGGCGTTGCCACGTCAGCGTAGCACGTTCGGACGTTAGCGCAGTTCATCTTTGCGCGTTTGATTTGTAGCGCAGTCTGTCTTCAGCGCAGTTCATTTGAAGGGTGCGCAATTTAGATTTCTCTGTCTATTTAATGGATACAACTTGATTTTTAGGCTCTACATAAAGAGCTTCTTTGAATAACTTGTGTTTTGTTATAATTTCTGCTGCTATTATTCAATGTCTCTGCATGGGACTTCTGTGCGACGACCCCATCGCAGCCGCTGAAATCGGCCATTATGGAACCCGCCTTGCACGAGCGCAATCTAGGCTCGTGCGGCATCACGCCTTAGCGAGGACGATCGCTCCTACGAGAGCGGGGCGTGACATAATGGTATCAGAGCACGGCTTTACGTCCTTGGACTGTCGATTGAATTCTTTAACGTCGTTTTTTCCCGAACTCTGAATGTTGATTCCGCATATTGATATCGTTGGTGCGCTCTCTCTCAATTGTCCCACGGGATATCCATACAATAAGTTTAACTATTTTGTAAAACGTAGGAGAACAGATTTTGACAAAAAAATAAAAGATAGTTTGCGTAAGCACGGTTGGCTAAGTCGGGCTGGGCATATACACCAAAGTTACATCGACCTTAAAAAAGTCGAGTACGTGAATTGAATAGTATTGAGCAAGAATGAGTTAGACTCAATTGAGTAAATGAGATGACTGTCGATAGGGGTGCTGTCGAGCGACGGTATCGTCGATGCGATATAGATGAGCGTGCTTAGAATTAGCGGAATGGTTCGAACGGGATTCGAAGAAGTCGATTTTGATTCGAATGATAGTTTTGAAGATTTGTTGAATGACTTCATTCCTGAGTGGTGTATGCGATAGTCTCAGGAATGTCGATCGATCGATTGAGGATGTGGGGTGTCGATGAGTCTATCAGCAAGCGTCGCGTGTATACAAAGCCATAGATTGAGTATCGATGAATAAGTTTTAGTCTTGGAGTTTGATGAGTGGATTCGAACAACCTAGAATTGACGCGCACGGAACGTGCACGGGATTGAGGATTACGCAAGTATGAAACGCAAAAATGAGCGAGTAGGTGAAATCGAATTAAGGAAAAGTTAAGGTATAGCAAATGGATGATTTGATCGAGGAAATTGATACGGATCGTATACAAAAAGTTAGCACGATGAGACGATAGCGTGCATAAAAAGTTTAATATTGAAGTTACGCAATGACTCTAAGGATTGGATTGAATGTTGCTCGATGTTTTGAGTTAGCAAAGGATTGATACGAATTGAGAAAATACGTTGGTTGATGATTTAAGGTAGACGGACGAATATACATGATTTCAGATTTGAACGAAATTGATATGTCAAAATGTTGGTTGAGAGAACTTACGATAGGAAGGCTTTGCTGAATGACTCGGATCCCGTGCGACGAACGTTAGGATGTGTGTAGGAAATCGATGCTCGATGTTTAAAAATCGGAGTGATGCGAGCTTGGGTAGAAAACCCCGTACTATCAACTTGGTTTGACCTTAGGATGGGGTGATCAGTGTTAATATTGTTATTTGGGAACTATGATTCCAATACTGACGAAAAGACATAACCTAGCGGTTAGGCAGACGTCCGAGTGTGAAGTGGAAGGATTTGTGGAGGCACCACCCACGAGTATCGGTTGACATGCATGTATATCAGGGACGCTTGAATATGTGCACGATCCGACTCGAGTGGTGATGGCGGGATTCGCTATCACGAGGCTTGGTTGAAATACATGTATTTTGGGGACGCCTAAGATATGTGCACGATCCATACTAAGTGATACGATGAATCAAGTGAGACTTGAGGAACAGAAAGGTGTCGAGGATTTTGAGATCGTAAGTTTAGAAGAAAAGATTATGAGTAGCACGAGCGTGGCTCGAATTTGAGGGAACGCGTAGGAATAGTATGTGCGAGAGTCATTGAATATTGAGAAAGTGATAAGTCGATAAGTGTACTCAGTTAGTTTCGAGGATGAAACTTTTTCTGAGTGGTGTATGATGTAGTGCCCCGTCCCGCTCAGTCAATCGGAGGAATCAAAACGCCGAGGACATTCGGACTTAGCCTTGCAACGGCTACTCGAAGACATCGCTCGGTCGAGACGACCGCTCGCTCAGGTAGGGTAGTTTCGGTGAACTTGCCTCATCTTTGCCTTCATATAATAAAACGCATATTTTTAACTTGCACATGTAGGATTAATAATAAAAGTGATGAATCCACATAGCTAAAGGGAATTATCCCGATGGGTTGAATGGTGTTAGAATATGAAAAGGTCCAACGGTCGGCATAGAGTTGGTGCACGGCGTGCTTTGAAAATGACACTCGGTCCTTCGTCCCGTGGCTTGGGAGAAGGAAAAGTTGGTCTTCGACACAAAACTATGAATTAGCCTAAGTCATAGGCGTCGCCCGCGTAAATGCTCGATAATGCATGCACGCTTCCACGAGGCAAGGCTTGACATAGCCTTTGCTCGTCCCTTGGGTTAAGTTGTAGGCTTGAGTAAGTTAGGAAAAGTTATGCCGGTCGACCTAAGTCATTCCAAGTGCTGTCCCGTTCATTCTGCGGTTGTCAAGTTAAGTAGTCCCACGATCTCAAGTCCCATCGACTTGGGCAGGAGAGTTACGTAGAGCACGATTGGCTTAAGACACGGTGCATGGACTTAGTGTTTAAGGCAAGGACCACAATTGATTCAAAGTGAGTTTCGAGAAAGGACTATCAAATAGGCGATCATGAGTTGAACAAAATGATAAGGTAACAAGAAAAGAATGCTCGCGATCGTGGGTCGTCGAGGGGTCTCAAGGAAAGAAAAAGGCTCGCGACCGTGGGTCGTCGAGGGATCTCAAGGATAGAAGTCTTGATCTTGGTTTTGAAAGATAGGATAATATTGAAAGAAAGATGACTGTGTGAGACGTCATTTTGTGTCGAGTCTTGCATGGTCATGGACAACTTGTCGACAAGGGCGAAGTTTCCTCGAACGGTAACCCTGGGCCATGGGACCAACTCGGCCTAGGAGGAAACAGGGTATAGTCGTGCGTAAGGTTTTGGTACGGGTTAAAGCGGGGGTTTGCAACGGAGCTAGCTACTTGCGTTGAAAGGTCCCCAATTTAACCAAGCTATACGTCTCAGGATAGCTTGTGATGCTAGTGGCCAAGTTCATATAGATGTCGGCAAATAGTGGCTATCCGCATGTATGCCTTTGGATTGAGTCGAATGAATGAGTATACAAGTTGGAACACAAAGTTTGGGCCTAAGATTTGGCTTCAACATAGGCGTCGTGCTTCAGCACGAGATGTGGCATCGAATCTCGGGTGTGGACATGTGAGTTGCATAGTTATGGTTTGAGTTGTCATGAGTTTAAGTCAGGAGATGCCGCAAGGCAAAATTGGTCGAGTGACATTTAGTTCACAAGTTGGATGGGTCAGTTGATGATTTAGTAGCAAAGGGCCGCGAGACGGCGATATGATCGAGTCTCATTGAGTTGCAAGGCACGGCCTCAGCAAGGGTTTGTAGCACGATCACACGGAAATAGAGTCTCATCGCGTAGTTGCGTCTCTAATTTTAAGCCGTAAGGCAAACACGACTCGATAGGTTAACGTTGTTGGCACGAGAAGGGTCTTGAGGCAAGGTATAAGTTAACGTTGTCACTGCAAGCACGAGATGGTCTAAAGACACAAAACAGGCAAGGCGTCAGTCCTAAAATAATTCTAAGACAAGAGTAGAAAGACAATTAATAAGAGGGGACTATGTTGCACAAAGTAAATCAAACGTGTTGGTTTTGTATGGGTGGGCGAGGAGCTCATTCCACCAGTACAGTTGAGTACTGACACCCACATAGTTTACATGTGCAGGCACAGGTAGAAGCTCGTGGCGCGGAGCTCGCATGGATGCGTCGAGGCACGGAGTTCCTTGGCGATTCGAAGCGTGCGGCCGCATGGAGTCAAGACTTATACGGGACATAATGTATGGACGTCGCCTTCCGAAGCATCCGCTGGCTCAAGACTTGTATTTGAGAGATGAGAGAGAGCTGGGTGACTTATAATGTGAGATGAGTGAGCTTGAGAGACTTGTAATCTTGGCCTTGCGCCCCATTGTAACCTTTGTTTCAATATCAATAAAGAGCTTCTTTGAATAACTTTTGTTTTGTTATAATTTTTGCTGCTATTATTCAATGTCTCTGCATGGGACTTCTGTGCGACGACCCCGTCGCAGCCGCTGAAATCGGCCGTTATGGAACCCGCCTTGCACGAGCGCAATCTAGGCTCGTGCGGCATCACGCCTTAGCGAAGACGATCGCTCCTACAGGAGCGGGGCGTGACAAATGCTATACTGGTTTGCTACACAGCTGCAATCGGTCAAGTTTCAAACCCTCCTTACTGCAGTCTGCAGTAATGCTGTTAATACCAGAATAAAAATTATCAGAGAAATGAGATCTCTACCATAGCATTGACAATGTTAATTTGACATCTTAGATAAAAATGAGTCAGACAGAGCCCAAAAAAAGGCAAATGGGATATACCAGATGCCCAGAGCAGGAACAACCAAACAAGTCGACTCCGAAAACGTCTGTATATAGAGAGAGGTGCCTCCGTCTCCTCCGATGAGGTGATCCTTATAGAGAGAGGGATAGGAGTTGGTTGAGACTTCAGACTTGAGAGATGGCCAATGGGACCAGCGACGTCCTAGCTGTCGATAAGACTGGCTGTGCCACTGATGGGAAAGGCTAGTTGTGCCTGTACATGTGCCGTCCGATGGGACTGGCGTGCTAGGGAGATGAGAAAGGAGGGAGGACCGGAGCTAGGGCGTTGCTTCCAAAATCTTCCATGGAGGCATGGAGAACCTAAGAAACGTGGTTTTTTTTGGTGAACCTCAAAACCTATTTGCTTGTTCACTTGGCTAAGTGGGTTGGACATTTGGCTGGTGGGCTGGAGGCTTTTGCAAGCCTTGGTACATATATAAAAAAAAGTTGGGTTGGCTGGAGCCCACCCCAGCCAACCAATAACTCCGCCTTTGACCTGTTCCCACCATCTTTTGAGGACGTTTGTATATTCTAGACGATCGCTAGTTATATGGTGCTGTATTTGACACTCTTTTAGTATTATATTTTTTTTACTAGCTTTATGATCATGTATGTCCCAGGGGACGCCTTGCAGCTTTTTATTTGTGATTACTCACTCTTGTTATTATTTGCTTGTGTGGATTGAGATATAGGACTTGTCAGACCCTTGCATGACGTCAGTGACTTGATAGATTATTTTTCCTTGCTTTAGACAGTTGTGACCGCTTTACGGGCCACTGTAGTATTTCTTATGGCGTAGCTAGCCTATGTTCGTCCCAACTCCCCAATATTTGATTATGGGATGTGACAATAATAGTAGCCTATGTTCTATTGAATTCAATTATATATATAATACCATAAAAGCAAAGATTATGTTCAAGACAATATATATATATATATATATATATATATATATATATATATATATATATATATATATATATATATATATATATATAAGGCGCGATCAAAATCCCCGCCTATGGAACCCCGCCAAAGTCCCACCCCCCGCATCATGTGATCGGGGCGCCCGCTCGGTCCAATGGTCGAGGACGACGTGACTCCCGTGGGGCTCCACAGGCGGCGCTCTTGGTCGAGGGAGTCTATAGAGTGGGGTGGGTTGGGAAAGGGGGGGGGGGGGGGGGGGGGGGGGGGGGAGGGGAGGGGGTATTTTATTAAATTCAAAAATTTTCTCTCTAACGTTGACTTCCTAATAGACGGAAGGGACTATTTTGATCAAGTTATCCATTACAGGAAAGTTTAATTGATGCAAATATCTACCGGATTTTATTTTACGAAATGTGTACGCTAAGGAAGGATTTTTTTTTACTTTATCCCTCTAAAGTAATACATGAAATAGTAAACTAAAAAAGTAATTTAATAATTTATTTGACTCTCGTGTCATTGCCTCCCATATTGTGTGTGCATATGCGCATCTGAGTCAATCCCCAATATAAGAGGCAAAGTGCTACAAGACCATAGTATAGAAAAAGATTAAATTGGTGTTCAAAGCAGATTAATTTTCGAGCTCAAATCCTAAGCTTTCGTTTAGGTCCAAGTAAAATTTCTCTTTTTGTAATTTGTATCCTGGTTATGTGAGTAGTATATTAAAATATTGTATCTTATTTTTTTTGAGATATCCGGCGATATGTATGAAACTTAGTGCAATAAATAAAAGAAATAATACTCCCACCAAATAAATAAAAAGAATAATACGCTCCCGTGACTTGATACACTGATCTTCTACCACCCAGCCGAGATCTTATACCTCTCCTCGGTAACCACAAGAGCCAATTGAGATCGGTAGCTATTGTATCTTGTTTAGTACAAGATGTATGTTGTAAAGTTGATACTTAGATTTAATTTTGAAATCTAAATCCTAAAATCATGAAATATCTGGATCTGGTATCGGGTTATCATTACAATACCCGTAACCGGCCCAATAAGAGGTATCATAAATCTCCGAAGGCAAGCTAGGGCCTATACATATTCTTGAAGGAAAAAAAAAAAAAAAGAAAAAAGAAAAAAGAAAAGAAAAAGAAAAAGAAAATCGTTGCCCCTGCTGCTTCCGTTCCGTCTTCAATGGTTCAGCCAAAGCACAAAAAGTCCAAGTCCAAGAAACCCAACGTAACTCTCCCTCTCTCTCTCTCTCTCCAAGTCGCATCAATTGTGATCGATTTTGTTGTGATTACATCTAATTTCGTGTTAATTAGTTGATAGTGTTTCTAATAAATTCGATTTGTAGTGGAAATATTCAAATTTATGATGCCAAAGCTCATTATCGTTAGGGATTTGCATCTAAGAGCAACCAAATGTTTGGGATATTTGTTGTTTTATTCGTATCATAATCTAATTAAAGAAAACAATGTGTATTTTAGGGAATTATATGTGAATAAGAAAATTACTAGGGGCAACACACAAAGTGATAGAGGCTATCACATGTTTTTAATGACATGTTCATTTTTTGATACCCAAATTACCCTTCAAAAAATGTTAGGACACAATCATGATAGTCCTATCTATGTCTTTAGGACTGCCAGGATTCTACAGTCCTTGTAGTCCCCAAACCCACTGTCACGATTTCTAAAACTTTCAAACCAATGATATTATTCTACAGTCCTTGCTATAATGAGGTTAAAAATCAATGATATTAGGAAGAAATAGATCTACTCCATTAATTGAAATCTAAAATGAAAAGAAAAAAAAAACCTAAAAACTGTTGTGTTCACTTTTATTTGGAAAAAAAAAAAAATCTAGAAAACATACTTTGAAATAAGAAAGAAAAAAATAAGAGGAAGATTTACCTTGTCATCCTCGATTAGGATTGCAAGAGGAATATGCTGCAAGAGGAAGAGGGAAGAGGTGTTTGAAATGGTGTGATGCTTCCTAACAAATGGTGTGATGGCCTCAAACACTTTTACAACTTAAGGGTGATGCCCTCTATCATGTGATAGCCCCTATCGCTTTTGGTGCTGCTTTTAGGAATTTCCATACGTAAAGGAATGTAACTAGATTCAACAATAAGGGGGACCAAATCTTTGTTTCACTTTGATTCACAAAAGTTTAGGGCCTATGTAGATCTTAAACATTTATTGTATTTCATAAATTTTAAAATGTATGGCATGACCTAATGTAAATTTCATTGGAAGATAGGATAAGAAACGAGCATCATCGTGGGAAGTCACTGGAGCCAACCGAGGACGAGATGAGAGAAAATCGTTTTGGACACGTGCATCGCAGATCAATCGAAGCTCCTATAAGGAGTGATAAATATAGTAGTTAATGAGCTACTAGGACTTAGAGGTCGGCCTCGATTAACATGAATTGAGGTTTTTAAAAAGGATATATCTTTTGTTAGTGCAACAACGGACACGACCATTAACAGAGCTAAATCTGGAATAGCTTTGTTGTTGTTGTACATATGTAAAATTTTAAAACTTGGGAGGGCACTACACTAAGTATATTATATCATAAATATAGTATGGTTTATGTAATGTTTCAGAAGAGGGGATTATGAACCAAACTTGGAATCTTCAGTCCTAAAGAATAAAAGAGTGCAGTAATCTATGCTTACATAGGGGTTTCAACAAGCCGAGCTTTGAGTGGGCACCGCCCCCCCCATCCCTTCCCCGCTCGGGCTCGGGTCTCTAAGGAATATATAGCTCGAGCTTTAAAACAACCTAAAATTGAGCTCCACTTCGGCTCTATATAAATTAGCGAGTCGGGGCTTGGCTTACTAGCTGCTCTTTTAAATTAGAAAGCTTGATGAGCTTGAATATATATACACAAGCTTTAGTCTCAATCAAACTTGTCTATGAGCTCACGAGCTTTGTTATCTAAACCAAAAATGTAGTTAAATAAGCTTAATATCAAATGGAGAGTGTTTTTCCTAAAATTGATGTATTTCGGATCCGTATCTGAATCCGTGTTCATGTTTATGCAACCTAGTATCTCGTCAAGCCCACAACCTTTATTGATTATTCCTCCAGCCCCCAAATAGAACAAGATGAAAATGGAGGAAAGAATAAGAAACTGAGGAAGATGGAAACAGAAGCAGAAATAATTTTATAGTTTGATTCTTTTGCTTGGCCTTGGATGTTTTTTTGCATCTGAAAATGTGCATTTGTCTGACAGGTAAAGAGACATGGAAAGCCGGTTGACATGGGTCAATTCCGTTCCCAGCTTGATGTTTTGGGTTTAAAAATTGTTGAAGTGACAGCAGATGGCAACTGTTTCTTCAGGTATGTATAATACCTAATACCTACTGAAAAATTTAGTAAAATTCTGCCTAACACTTGTGGGCAAAAGCCCTGATATGTACAAGTAATGATATCAGTCTTAGACAACGATTCTTGACCATAGGACAAAACCTGTAACATATGCACTAACACCTGCCTTCAAAATCACTGTGGAGAGTTATGCCCAGTAAATCAATAGGGAAACTTTCTTTAGTCTTTGTCAAAAGATCTGTAATCTGCTCCCTGGAGATGTATGGTAGAGACAAGGTAAATGACGAGTGGTGGACAAGATGATAACCATTTTTTTGCGAGTTCTTAAATCGCTAGTGAGATTGGAATTGGCTCTACCATGCAGTTACATGTATGCTTATCTAGTTATTGATGTGATTGGCAGGGCTCTGGCTGATCAGCTGGAAGGCAATGAAGAGGAATATAAAAAGTACCGCCGAAGGGTTGTAGAGTATATCATGGTATGCATACTATTCACACCATAATGAAAAATATGGTAATTAATACAAGCTATTTATTGTTTTTGTTGCCAGCATATTTTTGGTCTCTAGTCATGTTTGATTTTAATGGAAACTATTAACTGCGAGTTTGGGCCTGCCTTTAGCATACCTAGTGTTTTTCTCATCAAAATGGGCCTACCTATGCAACTTTGACTCTAAAATTCAGAAGGGTCTAAGAAAATGTTACCAAATAGTACAAAACAATTTGAATGTTGGCATCCTATCTTGGTGTCTAGTCAACTATAACTAGCTTTTCTTGTTATTTTTTTGGTTAGCATCTATTAAGCTCTATTCGGTCTTGATTTAATCATAACTATGCTAATTGATGGTTGAGGTGCAGCACTAGCATTTTACCTTAAATTTTTCTCGTCAAGATGGGGATGGATATACATATCAGCTCTAATTTCGTCCCTAAATGTTACCAAATGGCCAAAACATTTTACCTGGAGTTTTCTCATCAGATGAGGTTAGATTTACACATTGGCTCGAAATTCTTACCTAAAATGTTACAAAATACCACGAAATAGTTAAGTCTACATTAGTGTCAGTGTCTGATTCCTGGCTGAGGAAACTATTAGCTTGTCAGTTGCCATGAAGGTCATGTGGGTGGGGTGGGGGTGGGATGAGGTTGGATACCTTCTTTACTGGTTTGTAGTCCAAGCTCCTGCAACCCAAAGTGCACCACTTCAAAATCATACTAGACTGGAAAAGAGACTAGAAGAGGGAAGGTGATGATAACATATGCTATCAGATTTTCTAATTATGCTAAATGAATTACTTATATTAATGAATGATAACCATAAATTAAATCATATCACACAGAAACATCGCAAGGATTTTGAGCCATTTATTGAGGATGATGTTCCCTTTGATGAATATTGCATGTCAATGGAAAAGGATGGTACATGGGCAGGCCATATGGAATTGCAAGCAGCCTCTCTTCTTATGAGAAGAAATATTTGTATTCATCAGGCAAGTATTCTTTCAATTCTAAAGGGTTGTCATTACATTCTGTTGTCCATGATGAAAATTTTCTATGCCCTTTATACTGTTAAAATTTCAGGGTTTAAAAGTAAGTACTTACTAATGCTTTGATCTTGTTATTGCAACCAGTTTAAGTATATGCTAGTGTCTTGTTGTAATGCTACTAGTAACTACATTTAAAGTACATATGGGTTCTATGACTTATTTTCTTTGTGATGCTTGTCTTAGATTCCATTGCCTTAGACTGGGGTTTGGCATCTTATGCCATTTGTTTGAGCTTTCTTTATCACTAACAATTTTAAGTTTTATAACCAGATTAAGCAATCAACAGTACAAACACCAATTTTGATTCAATGTGTCATATCAAATAGAAAAAACCTAAAAGTATCAAATGTGAGTTATAAAAGTAGTGAATGTAGTGTCAAGGTGAGCAACATCTGCAAGATTTGAAAAGAAATGTTTTGAACATCTTCCTTCTCTGGATTCATTTTAGTGAAAGCAATCTTTGAAATTTTATTTGGAAGCTATGAGACGATTAGAAATGCAACACATTTCAACTACCTTACTGGACAAGAAAGTTCAAGGTCGGTGTGTTCTTTACCATTAATTAATACACTTTTAGTAGGCCAGTGGCCTCATGATGCTTTTTGATTGCAAACTGAACCATCAAAATTCATTGAGATAATGAAAAAAGAGTACAGGGGGCGTAAAAGAGCCTACAGTACAATGGCCAATGTTACAGATTTTGCTAGACGGAATCGGTGCGGCAGAGGGCCGCCTAGTCGCATAGCGCCTAGGTGGCGCCTAGGTGGATGATTTTTTTAAAGTACAGAGGCACAAAACACCATTACTTAACACCAACACCAACGTTTAAAAAGAGGAAAAAAAGGTTACTTCTCCTCACCCAAAGTAATCCTATGCTTTAAATCCTCACTTTTACGAGAATAAATACAAGTCAAATATACACAACACCCAACCCATTTAATATGCTCTCCTATTTAAAGAAGAGAGAGAGAGAGAGAGGCCGAACATTCACGAGAATCAATGACACAGTATCTAACCCATTTAATATACTCCCCTCTTTAAAGAAGAGAGAAAAGTCTAGTAATCCTATCGCTCACTTCATCGAATTTCTTTGCATTGGATGCTGCAGATGACCTCTCAAAATGGGCCCATACATAATGTAAAAAAAAGTGTAAATAAAATAAAATTTTATTGTAGTCAAGATTTGAACCAATGACCTCTTAAATATAAGTCTAGCATTATAACCACTACAAGTCTACACCACAATGTTTTTTGTTAAAAACATCACATGATATATACTAGTTTTATTGTAGATAGTTTCATGTTGGTGCCCTCTTTTGTTGGGGGGCCCTGAGCTATCGCCCGGCCGTCCCTGGGCCAGGGCCGCCCCTGGCTCACTTAACACACACGAGAACCAATGAGTCAAATATACACAACACCCAACTCTCATATTTAAAGAGAAGAGAGAAAAAGGCAAGAAAGAGAAAAGAAAGAAAGAGGAGAACCAGCAGCAGCAGCAGCGGGTCCAACAACTTTCAGGGCAGCAGCAACGTTATTTTTTTTTTTTTGAATTTTTTGATTGTATTTTATCTGAAATTTATGTATTTTTTTTTAAAAAAATATGAGTTTCCGAACAGGTCGCCTAGCACCGCCTAGGACCGAAACCCGCCTAGGACTGCCGCCTAGGGGGTTTTCGGTGCGGCTAACGACCGCCTAGCGCCTAGGCGCCGCCTATACCTAAATTTAGAACACTTACAATGGCCTTTCATACGTTTAAATTATTTTAGGAAGAGACATGGATTTTGTTAAGTATATATTAGTCTATAATGAATTATCCAATTATTCCATCTTACATGGTATCAGAGCCATACCACCCTCTTCCCCAAAATACCCCCCCCCCCAAAGCGGCAGCCCCACACCGTCCGAGCGGCAGCCACCCATGTTCCCAAACCCTGACCCTCGTTCCATTCCAGCCGCCACCCAAACTCTAGCTCGTAAAAAGATGTCGGTGTTGAGATCTACAAAGGGTAAACTATGGTTGTTTGTTTGAACCTGTGAAGCTCGACACCGACATTGAGAGTTAACAGAGAGCGAACAAGTTGCTTGTTTGCGTGAATCTCTGTCCCTGACTCGGTATCCACATCAAAATTCAACAGAGAGCAATCTAGTAGTGTGAATCTCTGTCCTAGTTTATGTGATCCACATTTGACTCCCTGCCAACATTGCGCAAGCCAATTCTGGCAATGTTGATTGCGCGTTGGCAAGGTTGATATGAAAGAGGGTCGGGACGACGACAGTCAAATCATTTACCTGGAGATGACGAACAATGAGGCGAATAGCAGTATTGGTAGTACCGGTATCGGGAACACAAAGGTGGGAACATTGATTACTGGTACAATGGTATCTTTGATTCGACTAGTCGATCGGAGGCTGGATGGTCCAGACAGCTACTCTACGTGGCGTAAGAAGGTTGAAAAGCCGCTTCGAAAAATGCGGTTGTCCAAGCATCTGACTGACAACCCTCCGTTGGAGATTGGTCTCATCTATGAGCAGTGGGAGACAGATAATAGTCAACCGTTTACACAGGTGATGAATTCGATGGAGCCATCAATTGAGGATATGGTTCATAACATGAATTCGGTGAAGGAGTTATGGAAGGTCCTTGCGACTGATTGTGATGGAAAACGTGATTTGTCTCGTATCTATTACTTGATTGTTGACGTCTACTGAGCGGATCAGGGAGAAATCACATAAGGACCACTTTCGAACCTTTAAGGTCTGGACTGATAAGGTTGATCGTGTGTTACCTCTAACGACGGATATCAATGAGGCGAGAACTCAACGTCAGCAACTCTATGTCATGGCGTATCTTGCCTCTCCGTCCTGATGCGTACTCTGTACGATCTCAGAATATTGCTAGGCTATGTTGTATTAAGCATGAGGCGAGACAAGACGAGGCTCTGTCACCTCGCTTAATGGTGCTTAAGTGCAAAGTTGTAAAAATTGCTAGTCGGCCGTTAGTCGGTTTGCAGGGACTAGGAATTAATCGTGGACTAGTTGGGGACTAGTCGGATTAATCGGTTTAAGTTTATATATATATATATATATATATATATATATATATATATATATAGGCAAATGAACTCTAGCCTAGTGGTTAAGAGAGATGCATGCGGCCCGAGTGGTCAGGAGTTCGAATCCCAGTGGGAGCGATTTCAGAAACAATTTACCTGGTTTCAAAAAAAAAAATATATATATATAGAGGAAGGATCCACATCCCCTCATTCTTGCATCCCCAAGCATTCCTATGTTATCATTCGTTGGATCTTGTTTAAGTCATCTAATCTTAACCGTTCATTTGAGCCATTCAAATGAACGGTTAAGATTAGATGACTTAAACAAGATCCAACGATTGATAACATGGAGATGCTTGGGGATACAAAAACTAAAGGGATGCGTATTCCTCCTCTCTCTTTCTCTCTCTCTCTCTCTCTCTCTATATATATATATATATATATATATATATATATCAAAGTATTAAAAGTACAAAACAAAAATATACGCAATGTATGTCCTTGGTATGCACATTTTCTGAAACTTCTTCTCCTCTTCTTTCTCCTTCTCCTTCTCTATTGGTTGCCTTTAGCTTTTTGAAAGAACTGTATTTTTGGTCGGATTTTGATCTTTTTTATCCCTTTTTTGGGAACCGAGTCCTAGTCGTCCGACTAGGCCTGTCTAGCCGCCTAGTCGGCTGCCTAGGTTCGATTATTGTTTGAGCCAATTTTTTTGCCGACTAGCCCCCTAGTCGAGTCGGCAAAGACCGACTACCGACTAGTCGGGGACTAGTCGGATTTTTACAACAATACTTGAGTGGCACTTAGTTAGCGTCTCACTTTTTTTGCTCCTACATGTAAAATACTCTATATAGTATATACACATAAATTTCAATATTTTTTCATACAATCCTACTAGTATTGCATTAATAACTTGCCAATTATCAATCAAGCAAAGTAACAATATAAATACTAGATCAAAATGCAAACTACAAGCCACACAATGCATACATACTACATAGTCATCAAAATATCATTAAACATAAAAGTTCTCTAAAGTTTCTACTTAAAGTTTTCCAACTATCCAACTATGTAAATAACAAAAGATTCGGTTCAGCTTATTAAAAAAGTAAAAAAAAAAATCAAAAATCGTTAAGCAAGGCGCTACTAAGCGACACCTAAGCGCGCTTTCGTTTTTCTGGAACAAAATTCATTAAGCGAGACGCCATAATTCTAAATCTCGCTTAAGCGACGCTTAAGCGCACCTTTCATAACATAGTTGCTAGGGTTGAGGTTTCGTTTTTGATGGAAGTCCACTTTCGTGTCCTACAACAAGCGAAAGTCGTTGAAACTAGTACGGGTGATGCTCCTGCTAATCGATCTGTCCTGGGTGCTGCTCGTGGTGGCTTATGTGACAGTCGTGGTGGCTGGAACGCTGGCCGTGATAGTGGACGGGGTAATGTTGGTCATGATGGAGGAAGACTGCTCACATGTTTTAATTGTGGTTAACAAGGCCATTTCCAGTGGCAGTGTCCTAAAACTCTTGCCGTTAACATTGTATCAGATATTCCTGATAATGACGGGGTAGCAGTACAGATAACGACTACGACCTATGCCGAATTCGTTGACTTATAAGTTCAACGTCGTGGTGAAGTGTCCACATCTAGGTCCACAAACGGATACTCAGCGACGTGTGTGATAAGGTCGAAGCAGTAGGTGATCAACTCGAGTGCATCTGATGACATAACAGGTGATACATGTATGTTGTGTAATTAGGTATCTGTAGGGCGTGTATCAGATATTATTGTTGTGAATGGAAGTTCTCTGAGGGTTCGTGGAAAAGGAAGCACCCGTCTTTATCCAAGTCCGCTATTCAAATCAGTTCTACACACACCTGGCAATCCATTCAGTCTCTTGTCCATTAGTAGAATTACTCGTGATTTGTAATGCTCGGTAACATTTTTTTCTTCTAATGATTGTGTTTTTCAGTATTTGAAGACTGGAATGATTGTCGGTAGGGGGCATGTGTCTGGAGGTTTATACCTGTTTGACATGAATTCTTCCGTTGCCTGTGCCAACATGAAACTCGATCCTTTTGAATTACACCGTCGGTTAGGTCACCAATCTATCCAAGCTCTTCAACAAATATATCCGTCTTTAGATTTTCCAGTTCCTTTTCATTGTAAATTGTGTAGTTTGGCCACGCATCACCGAATTCCCTATCCGGTGAGTCTAAATAAAGCTGCGTCAGCTCCTTTTGAGTTAGTGCATTCTGATGTGTGGGTGTTGTCCTGTTGAATCTGTGATAGTTTTAAGTACTTTGTTTGCTTTGTTGATGAATACTCACGCATCATATTTGTCTACTTGATGATAAATCGTTCCGAATTATTTGATATTTGGTACAATTTTTATGCGGAAATCAAAACACAATTTGGAGTTCTATTAAATGTTTTCGGAGTGACAATGGTCGTGAATATCTGTCTCACGAGTTCAATTTCCATCTGTCTAAACATGGCATCATCCACCAAACTTTCTGTCCTTATACACCACAATAAAATGGTGTGGCCGAACGCAAGAATCGCCATCTTTTGGAAGCAACGCGTACTCTTATGTTTCAAGCACGTACTCCTAGAAAATTTTGGTCGGATGTGGTACTTATAGCTTATTATCTGATTAATCGCATGTCATTTTTTGTTTTCGACAATACTCACTTTTTTCAGTTATACCCCAAACTTGTGCCATATTTCTTCTACCTCTCAATTTTTTTGGCTACTTGTGTTATGTTCGGGATACTCGACCAACTCTTTCCAAATTGGATTTGAAGGCAATTAAATATATTTTTTTTGGGTATCCGAAAGATCAGAAAGAGTATCATTGTTTTTTTTTCCAACTTTGAATATGTATTTTATGTCTCGTGATGTTACCTTTGTTGAAACGAAGTTTCCTCCACTCCCACCAAATACATATTATGTTTCTAAAGTTTATCCAGAAGAGGATTTCATGCTATTCCCAGTTCAAACAGAGTAGCTCCCATAAGGGTGTCCTCCCCTGCTGAGCCAGTCTTCCGGTTGGACGGTCCGCAACTACCGGCTACGTCAGAACCAACATCACCAGTGTCACCAGCTTCGACAAAATAAGCATCTCCAATGGTGTCCACGGTCGTAGGGCCATCGTACTCATCTAGCTCCACTGATTTACCACCACCTGATATATTAGCTCGCCCCTGTCGTGCATGCTGTAGGCATCCTTTGTATGTTGACAACTACAAATGGCTCGCGAGTCAGACTCAGTCGTTAGTGACTACTATTGATGTGATTTATATCCCCAATTCGGCAGAAAGACTCAAACATCTTGGTTGGCACGCGGTTATGAAAGAGGAGATGCGTGCGCTTCGGGAGAACCATACTTGGTACTTTGTAGATTTGCCTACTGGTAAGAAGGCAGGAGGTTGCAAATGGGTGTTCATAATCAAGGTGAAACCGGATGGCACTCTTGATCGTCAGAAAGCTTGTCTGGTGGCTAAAAGATATTCTCAGACTTATGGTAAGTATTATATTGAGACATTCTCTCCGGTCGCCATGATGACTTCTGTGCGTGTGCTTCTAGCCTTAGCGACCCCTACTTTAATAGATGTGAAGAATGTATTTCTTCATGGGGACCTTGCAGAGGAAGTGTATGTGAAGCAACCTCCTGGGTTCGTTGCAAGGGAGGGTAAAATATGCTATCTGCGGAAAGCCCTCTATGGTCTTAAACAATCATCTCGTACTTGGTTTGGTCGATTTACACATATTGTTACTTAGTTTGGTATGTGTTAATCGAAGAATGATCATTCGGTATTTTACCGATAGACATCAGCTGGAAGGATACTACTTGGTGCCTACGTTGATGACATTGTGATTACAGGAGATGACAACCAGAGTATTGCAGGACTGAAGAAGTTTCTAGGTGAACATTTTCAGACCAAGAATATGGGATCGTTTTGGGCATTGATGTCACACGGGATAAGCGGAATATTGTATTGTCTTAGAGGAAGTATGTGCTGGACATCATAACTGATACATGAATGAAATAAGCTAAGGGAGCAACCTCATCCATGGATCCAGGGGTAAAGTTACTTCCCGATAAGGGGATACTAATGACCAATTCGGATCAGTATCGTCGAATGGTTGGAAAAGTTAATTATTAAGCGGTAATGATTCGTCCAGACATTTTCTTTGCAGTAAGTGCCGCGAGTAGATTTATGGCTTCTCCACGAGTTCCACATTAGCAGACAGTTCTCAGAATCCGACATTATCTAGCTCAGAATTCGGAAAAAAAATTCATATGGATAATCAGGGACATACTCATCTTGATTGTTTTACAGATGCAGACTGGAGTGCAAGTCTTACTGATAGACATTCTACATCTGGCTATTCGGTATTCATTGGTGGAAACTTAGTATTGTGGAAGAGCAAGAAGCAGAGTGCGGTATCACGATCAAGATCGGAAGCAGAATATCGAGCAATTGCTTGTGGTACCGCAGAAATGTTATATCTGCAACATCTTTTACAAGAGCTGAGAGAAAAAGCAGAATTGAAAGCAGCAGATATGTGGTGTGATAATCAGTCCACTATCCATATTGTTACCAATTTCATATTCCATGAACCGACAAAACACATTGAGATTGATATCCACTTTGTTCGTGATGAATATCAGAAGGGCATGATAACATTTCACCATGTGAGAATCGGAGATCAGATAGCAGATATATTTACAAAGTCTCTTTTGGAACCTAGAGTTCATTTTCCATGTAACAAGTTGGACATGATTGACATATATGCTCCAGCTTGAGGGAGGGTGTTAAGTATTAATATATTAGTCTATTGGGTTTAGTCCCATATCGGATAGAGAATAAGAAGGATGCTAGTCCTCTTATATATATATATATATATATATATATATATATATATATATATATAATCTCTCTTCTATAATGAATCATCCAATTATTCCATCTTACAGATCCTAAATTACTGGAAACTAAGAAAGAAAATTGTAAATGCTCCATATCACTACATAAATTATTTGAAACTAAAAACAAAAATTGAAGAAGGATTTGACATGTTACAATTAATTTCGACAAGTATTGGAACATAACCCTCATTGCTATTTTGGATTTTAACGTAAATTGGTGTGGATCCAATAGAATGCTGGTGCATGGTTCCTAGATCCGGTTCATTGTGCATTGTACTTTTGTAGTGCACCACTCACCAATATATTAGTCCATCAAATACCAATCTATATCGGATCATAGACTATTTAGAAATCGTTCTCACACAAGGACGGGGCATCCTCGTCAAGGTCCATTTAATGTTGCAATCTCACCAAGAGGGGTACAAATGTACTCCAATCCAATGTCGATTTATTATCCTTAGTTTTATTATTATTATTATAAGGTATGAAGTTATTGGTGCTCTACATAAGCATGTTTCCACCCATAGTTGTTAGAGGCGTGCCTCAAGTGCGAGAGGTACAAGGCTCTAACCTTAGTGGTTCAGTACGTGAGGAGCAAGGCTCCCTTCATTAGCCGGTGCCTCTTGGATCCTCACCCAAAGACGGGACATTCTCGTTAAGGTCCATTTAAAGTTGCAATCTCACCAAGAGGGGAACAAATGTACTCTACTCCAATGTTGAATTTTATCCTTAGTTTTATTATTATTATAAGGTATAGAGTTATTTGTGCTCTACATAAATATGTTTCCACCATAGTTGTTAGAGGCGCGCCTCAAGTGCGAGACTTACGAGGATTTAACCTCAGTGGCTCAATACATGTGGAGCATGGCTCCTTCATTAGGCGGTGCCTCTTGGAGCCTCATGGTGAGGCTGATGGCCAATTGAGGCATGCCTCATGTATATATCGAATTTTACATTTTCTTGTGCATGTTTTATTTTATTATGTATTTGTTTTAATTGAGCAAGGACCACTCTTGGATTTGTTAGTTATTGTTGAGAGTATTAATGAGCTTTTAGTCCCACATCGGGTAGAATAATAGGGAGAGGGGTTAGCCTCTCATATATAAGTGTAGCTCCACCTCAATAATAAACAAGTCAAATATTCTACTAAATTCTATTTGGTATCAGAGCCACCACCTATCTCTCCACCAAACCCTAGCCGCCATCCCTCTCCAAAAAATCCTAACCCTACTCCACAAAATCCTAACCCTACTCAACAAAACCCTAGCCGCCACCCCCCAACCCCTTCCCATCTTCTCCGCCCCCACCGCCCCGCCTCCCCTCCTTTGCCGCCAGCACCGCCGCCCCCCCTACCGTCGCCCCACCCCCTCCTTTCACTTTGGCCTCCACCCCCCACCGGCCCTTCTCCTTCTCGTCCGGCCATGCGACCTCTAGTCGCAACCCGGCATGGGACATGAGGAGCGGCTCTCAGAGACGCCGCTACCGCTGAAGGAGGAACAATAGACGTGGAGAGAACGGTGACCAAAGGTGCAGACGGTCTCGATCTATCTTGTTGATGGAAGAGGAGAAGACGAAGATGATGGAGACGATCTACGACAAGCTGACTGCCAAAGAGATGAAGGCTTTGGTGGATGATCTCTTCTCCAGGAGGCTGACCGAGACTAGTTTTCGTCCTACACACACAGATGTGGATCCTTCACCATACAAAATGGCGAAGTTGGAGAAACTGGAAGTAAAGTTGGAGGGTACTTCCAATTATTTGAAGTGGTCGCGTCAGGCGATGCGGACTCTGAAGGCAAGAGGCTTGGTGGGCTATGTGAATGGCCAAACCAAGGCACCTGAAGATCACTCCTCACGGGAGTGCTGTGTGGGAGATCGTCAACAATGTTGTAGTAGGATGGTTGACAGCCTCCTTGATCGACCAAGTGTCGGACAACGTAGAGGCAATGGAGGGAGCCGGTGATATTTGAATGACGCTGAAGGACATATACTCGGGGTCGGACAACCCTATGAGAGTCTTCCAACTGCAGGATGAACTTGATAAGGTAGTCCAAGAAGATCATACCATCTCCGAGTATGCGGCTGTGCTGAAGAAGTATTGGTCAGATCTCGACCACTATGATCCCATTGGTGTGGAAGATGAGCAAGTGGAACCAGCATTTGCAAAGCATTACCAGAAGTTCATGGAGTATATCTCGCGACAGAGGATGATGAAGTTCCTGAAGGGGCTCAACCCAGCATTCGAGCAAAGGAGGAATGTGCTACTCGCACAACCCGGACTGCCATCACTAGAGGAGGCCATTGCTGCTATGGCACAAGAAGAAGCACGGTTGAAGCTGATGTCCAGCACCACTAACACTCCGGGAGAGAAATCAGCTCTAGCAGTTTTTAACCCAAACCCTTCAGGAGGGGAGGGTGCTACAACTGTGGAGACCCAGGACACTTCATCAGATTCTGTACGAAGCCTATGATAGGCCTGGCCAGTGGTCGTGGAAGCGGCCGTGGAGGACGTCGAGGTGGCAGAGGAGGCTATGTCGGTGGCAGAGGACATTATTCTGGAGGGCATAAGACAAATCTGGCAGAAGGGGGAGGAGAAAATCAGTCATCCGATGTGACCCCTAGTGAGAGGGAGATGCTGAAAATATGGAGGAACATGAAGCTTGGAACCAGCGACAGTCGCGCCAACACTGCTGGGACATCGACTACAACCACCTCCGGAGGTAACATCACATACTATGCCAGTACAAGCACATGTATATCTGTTCATGCCCTTACATCTACCCACAAAACAAGCAGTGTAAATTGGATAATTGATCCTGGGGCATCCTGCAATGTTACGGGTGTCCGTGATGAGTTCCAAGATTACACTCACCTGATGACACCCGAAAGCATTCAGACTGCTGATGGTACTGCTAGACCTATTGTGGGTAAATGACAGTTGAATGCACCCTTTCGATGTGTCTTACTGATGTCTTGCATGCTCCATCCTTTCATGTTAATCTATTGTCCATAAGTGCCATTGTTATTCAACTTAATTGTGTTGTTTTATTTGACATTCCGAAGATTATTTTTCAGGAGAAGGGAACGGGGACAGTTGGGGACTGGCACTTGGCATAAAGGGCTAAGGTACTTGGACAAGGGTGGGCTGGATACAGCACTGGCAGCACTGGTGGACAAAGCACAACCAGAGGAGCCGCAAAGTACCGTAGAAGAAGAATTATTACTCCAACATCAGCGCATGGGACACTCTTCATTTAGTCTATTTAGTCGAATGTTTCCATCTATGTATCAAAAAGCTGATAAGCAAAAGTTGGTTTGTGGTGCTTGTGAACTTGGAAAACATACCAGACGCTCTTATGTGAGTTCTGGAAATAGAAGTTTAGCTGCTTTTGATATGATACACTCTGATGTGTGGGGACCTTGTCCTACAACTGCTGTTAATGGTTTTAAGTGGTTTGTCACATTTATTGACTGCCATACTCGTGTCACCTGGGTATACCTAATGAAGAGTAAGAGTGATGTCTTTGCATGCTTTCAAGACTTCCATTGCAGGGTTTCAACACAGTACGGTGCTAAAGTGAAGATTTTGAGGTCTGACAATGGAACAAAATATACCAACAAAGCCATTGAGGAGTACTTATCAGCCAATGTGATACATCATCAGACTTCATGTGCCTATACACCAGCAAAAAATGGCGTGGCGGAACGGAAGAACATGCACCCGTTGGAAGTGGCAAGGTCGATGATGTTTGCTATGAATGTTCTGAAACACTTGTGGGGACATGCCGTGTTGACTGCTGCATACCTTATCAACAGGATGCCCTCTCAGATGTTAGGATGGAAGACACCGTTTGAGATGCTTACAGGTGAGAACAAGTACATTGTTCCCCCAAAAGTATTTGGTTGTGTATGCTTTGTGAAGGATAATAGACCTGTAGTAGAAAAATTGGACCCTCGGACAGTAAAATGTGTCTTCGTTGGCTACTCAGGGACTCAGAAGGGATATTCTTACTGGAGTCTAGTGGAGCGAAGACTCTTTGTGAGCATGGATGTTACATTCAGAGAGATGGAACCATACTATCACAGTGGTTCAGGTGAAGGCTCCGCATTTGGTGACACTCCTAACACAGGAGGTGTTAGGAGTGAGGGGGAGATAGTCCCAAGCGTGGTTGTTGGGTCAGTTCCATATCCAATGATGGAAGTTAGTCCAAGAAAAGCAGGAGGAGATAGCGAGAGTGAGGAAAGTGATGATGATGCATACAAACAGGAGGAAGGAAGTGATGTTCCAGTCAAGGATCAAAGTATCGGCCGATACCGATACGTATCGGCCGTATCGGATCGGATTTGGCCTGGGCCGATCCGATACCGACCAAAAATATCGGTATCGGCCGATCCAGGAGGAAAAATTATGGTATCGGCCCGTATCGGGCCGATACTTGCCGATACTTGCCGATACGGACCGATACTTGCCGATACGGGCCGATACGGGCCGATACTGGTCGATACGAGAATTCAAAATACCAGAAAATATCAAAAACGAATTTTATCCCTGCCAAAAACATACTTTCAAAACAAAAAAAGGGTAAAGAAAGATTCTTCACGTCAAATCTAGGAATCAGTAATGAAAATTGGTAACATTTGCAATAAAATCTCTATAAATAGATGAAAAATCATTTGCAAATTACATCTAACAACACTAAAGGCAGAAAATTATTCAGATTATAATATACTATTTAACAATATTATATACCATTTAACAATTTATATTATTGCAATATTTTTTTATTGGATATATATACTATTTAACAATATTTATTATTGTACACTATTTAATGTTTAATTCAATTATACTTGAAAAACATAGAAAATACTTAAATAGTGCTTAAATATGTAAATTATTTTTTCCTAATTTATTAATAATTATTTAATATCGTCGATACAACCGATACCAAAAAATCCGATACTCCGATCCGATACCGTCGATACAGCCGATACTGCCGATACCGATACTCTTAGAAACTGTCCGATACCGATCCCGATCCCGATACTTTGAACCTTGGTTCCAGTGCAGGGGGAGACTACAGAACAGGAGGAGGAACGAACTACAGAGTTCCAAGTCTACAGAAAAAGGAATCAACAGTCCACTACTGTGCCTATTGTCCCTACTGTGCCAACTGTGCCATGTCCCTCGCTTAATCCTGTCCCAACTCCTGAAGATGTACCTTCCGCATCGGATCCCTCTGATTCGGATGCGGATTTCTCTGATTCGGATGGTATGATCTCTCCTCCACTATCTCATATTCCCTTAAGAAGGTCTTCTCGTAGTAATGCAGGAAAATCTCCTATTTGTTATGGTTATGAACATGATATTGCCCATTTTCTATCATACTCTAATCTATCCCCTACTTATGGAGCATTCATTGCATCGTTAGACACCACCTCTTTGCCTAAGTGTTGGCAGGAAGCGAAGGAAGATTCAAGGTGAAAAGCTGCAATGTTGGAGGAACTTGGGGCACTGGAAAGAAATGGGACATGGAAACTTGTTCCATTACCTGAAGGAAAAAGGACAGTCGGGTGCAAATGGGTCTTCACGGTGAAGGAGACGCCAAAAGAAAAGGTAGAGCGATACAAGGCAAGATTGGTTGCAAAAGGATTCACTCAGTCCTATGGCATCGACTATGACGAGACGTTTTCTCCTGTAGCGAAGATGAGCACTGTAAGAATCCTGGTCTCTCTTGCAGCCAACCATGGGTGGCAACTTCATCAATTAGATGTAAAGAATGCCTTTCTTCATGGAGATCTACATGAGGAAGTATACATGGAGACTCCCCCTGGATTTTGCACGAGATAGTCAGCAGGAAAAGTGTGCAAGCTGAATAAATTACTGTATGGACTCAAGCAATCTCCTCGGACATGATTTGAAAGATTCAGAAAAGCTGTCACGGGCATGGGGTACAGCCAGACTAATACAGATCATAGTCTTCTTCCGACATGCGAGAGGCCACATTACCATACTTGCGGTAAACGTGGATATATAGTGATCACAGGTGACGAGGAAGAGGAGATTACCCAACTAAAGAAGAAACTTGCCAAAGAATTTGAAGTAAAGGACTTGGGAATGATGAGGTATTTTCTTGGGATCGAGGTAGCTCGAGGAAAAGATGGGATCGTCCTCTCTCAGAGGAAGTATGTACTAGACTTGCTCACAGAAACTGGTATGCTGGAATGTCGTCCGGCAGTCACTCCGATTGACCAGAAAGATAAACTCGGGGCAGAGACAGGAGAGCCGGTTGATCGTGAAAGATATCAGAGACTTGTAGGCAGATTGATTTATCTGGGTCACACTCGCCCTGATATCTCATTTGCTGTGAGTGTAGTGAGTCGTTATATGCACGATTCAAGGAAGGGCCACATGGATGCAGTTTTTTATATTTTGAGATATCTAAAGGGGGCTCCTGGAAGAGGGATATTGTTCAAGAACAATGGACACCTTAGTGTTGAGGGATACTATGATGCAGATTTGGCAAGTTGCATGGATGACAGAAGGTCTACCTCAGGGTATTGTATATTTGTGGGGGATAATCTAGTCTCGTGGAGAAGCAAGAAACAGTCTATGGTAGCTCGATCAACCGCTGAAACAGAATATAGAGCTATGGCTCTGGGAGTGTCAGAATTGTTGTGGGTAAAAGCATTGCTGACAGAGTTGAAGCTGGACCAAGGAACACCATTGCGTCTTCTGAATGATAGCCAAGCAGCACTGAGTATAGCTAACAATCCAGTTCAGCATGATAGAACGAAGCACATCGAGATCGATCGGTTTTTCATCAAGGAAAAGCTGGAGAAAGGAATACTAAAGCTCGATTATGTTTGCTCAGAAGAACAAATTGCAGATTGTCTTACTAAGGGGCTTAATTCATTAAGTCTCGCTAAACTATGTAACAAGATGGGGATGATTGATATCTATCGCCCATCTTGAGGGGGAGTGTTGAGAGTATTAATGGACTTTTAGTCCCACATTGGGTAGAATAATAGGGAGAGGGGTTAGCCTCACCTATATAAGTGTAGCTCCACCTCAATAATAAACAAGTCAAATATTCTACTAAATTCTATTGTTATATGCCTTTCAAAGAGAAAAACGGAAACGACTCCCACATATCAAAAGAAAAATAACCCTAAAGCTTTCCTCTTGTTCTGTCTATTTTGAAATATGAAGCCTCTTAAGGTTCCTTGGTCATTCAAAAGTAATTCTTCTTGTCATCTACCATTTGAATTTTTTTTGCTCTCTTTATTTTAATTTTTTTTCCAGTTTTGTTATGTTTTTCCTCGAGCCCAGATTTATTATTCTTCTTCTTCTTCTGCCATATCCTGAACATCTAATGTTTTTAGTTATCTCCTCTTTGTTTTCTTGCTATGTTTTTCTTCTTCTTTTTTTTTTTTTTTTACTTTTTAATTTGATGTTGTTTTCAACCCCTTTATTGCTCACTGTCCAGAACCCTCCCCATTCCCTGTTCCATTCTCGGGTCTTTTCTTATACTTTCGTCATTTGAAGTCATACCTCTAGTTCTCCCTACAACTCGAATTAAGTTTTTTTTGTTTTTATATCAGTATGATTATTAAATCGAACTCCGACATGTTCACTTTCAATATCTACTACATATAGTCATATTATTTATTGTCAGCTAACTATTATTGTATAGCTCACTTTAGTCCCATATTGTCTGGGCTAAAGGAGGATATCATGACTTGCTCCTATTATGTACCAAGGCTTCTCATATTTATTCACATCAATAAATTAAGAATTCTCTCTGAATTCATTCATGAATATTTTTTTTTGTGAATAATTGTGTGCCTCGCCTTTGTGGGGCACTCGCCTTCGCCTCGGTCCTTTACACCCTTTGTGTCGCAGTGCATCTAAAGAACTTTTTCCACCTTTATATTACTCATTTATAGTATGGATTAGTAAGATCTACTTTGTAGAAGAAAAAGATAGAACATAGCATGTGGAAGGATAGTGTAATGTTAGGGTGTTTTTCTTGGACAATACTAGGGATTTAAAAATTATATTGGCATATCATAGTGGAAAGATTTGGTAAGCCTTTTGTCGTTCCTATACGATGTTTAACCTGAAAGGTGTCACTTGGTACAATGGCAAGGCTTGTTGCTTGCATGCATACTCAAGGATGCGAGTTCTAAGTCTTAAAAATGGCCGTCAGTACAAATGGGGGTATGGTTGTGTGATCTTGACCCTTCCTAGAACCTGTATAAATGGGAGCCTTACTGCACCAGGACACCCTTTATCATTCCATTGAGTGAGCTATGTTGCTCTTTACATGCAAGTTAAAGAAGCTTAAGCCTCTCGTGTTGCATGGATACAAAAACATGATACTAACGACATTATACGAACATGACAACATTGCAATTCTAAAAAGTAGGATAACAATGAATAAATATCATATCTTCTAAGCAGAAGTGAAAAAGAAGAGATTTAAAACCATAATTTAGTTTTTTTGTTACTAGAAATGAAAAAATAACGGATGCTAGTGGTTGATTTGGCTTAGGCGAGGGACATTAAATTTTATTCACTAAAAGAAAGAAAGTATGACAATTGCATTTATACGCCAATATCTTCTAAGCAGGGTTTCAACTTTTAAGTAGTATTTCATGTTTATTCTCTTTTAGCTCATGATATGCCTTGTCTACAATAAGCAGTATTTTTAAATCTAGGATATGTTAGGAAGTGTATTGACACATATCCTATTAAAGTATCCAAGTATCTTGTACAATAGGGTACAGGTACAACACCTCTATTGGAGTATCCGTGCAGCATATATTTGTGTCATCTATGCAAATATGATTGAAGATAAAGAAGTTGAACACAATCGTTAGTCATCATGAATTTGTATCTTTAAAGGAGCAATTTCTAAAAGAAAGTCAACCTATTAGTAATTTAAAAGGAGCAATTTCTAAAAGAAAGTCAACCTATTAGTAATTAAAGTAAATAACTTATTAAAAGTGAGATACAATCCTTAGATTTTGTTTTTTCATCATCATTATCCAAGACTTCTCCCATCAGAATGAGGTCAGCTATGGAGTATAAAAAAAGCTCCATACAAGATTTGACAAATTTTTATGACCGGCAGTCGAGCTGACATCAACCCTCTTTGCCTCGACTCAATATACTTTTAAACTAGTAAACATATTAACATATTGTAATCTATCTCCCACCCCCCCCCCCCCCCCCCCCTCCTCATCCTCACTTCTGCTTTGCATCTTGCTATTCTCGTACTAATAGCCCCCATCCACTCCCCCCCTCTACTGTTTTTGCTACTGGATTCTGCCTGAACAGTTACACTAATTATAGATATCGATAGCAGGATAGATATTGATGATGCTTGTGTAGTAGTTCAGTTTCCAAATTATCTGTAGAGGCTAACACCAAATTCATATAAAAAAGATCATAAACAAAGGAGTTATTTATCATTGTGAACATTCAGTATATCAAAGTTTAAATGCTTCATTTTTTAAACACATGTATATGTAATTTTGACATGAAAAGGCATTAAACACAGCTTCTCAAAATTTATAACGTTAAGTCAATGCCACTACACCAAAACTCTAGAGTTGTATGGTTGAGGGTTATATATTTATATTATTCTAACACACTCCCGCAGGTCGAAGGCCCAATTTGGGTAAAGAATTGGATACACGCTGCAGTGTAATTTAAAATCCACTTAAAATGTGTGCCAGAGGATTTGGACACGGGTTGCTCTAATACCATGTTAAAGTCTTCGCCACTAAACCAATTCTAGAGTTGTAATGAGGGTTGAGGGTTATATATTTTTTTTATTCTAACATTTATAACATGGAATTAACATTTTGGAATGTACACAATTGATCAGATGATCTTTTCTGTAAATAAGTGTTCTAATGCAATAACGAAACATGTCCTCATTAATTTTCATTGTGCAGGCTATGTCTCCTCGTTGGTATATTCGCAACTTCAACGATCACGGAATATGTATGATTCATCTGTACGTATATTTGAATAAATATACAATTGGTTGCAATTTCCAGCAGTAATATGAAACTTTAATAATAATGTTGTTTGCAAAGATAGTTGTTTAGGCAATACTAGCTTCTGCGACATGTATAACCCATGCATTTACAGTGGATAAATTCTGTGTGTGTGTGTGTGTGTGCCTGTTCTCTGCATCTGTGCATTGAGGCATAGGGCAGGTTTATGTTCATTTGTGATATCGATCACTTTGTCAGTTTAAGGGCATACATGATTCCTTGTGTTATTAGTGGTGTCATTCTTGATAGCAATTAATTTTTTGCTGGTCATTATTTTGACTTTCCAGATCTTATCATGACGGTGAACACTACAACAGTATTAGGCTGAAGGAAGATTCTTGTGGAGGACCTGCCAAACCGATTATTATTAAGGTTCCCCCCTGATTCTATATACTTAAATTCATTTATATGTGGAAATAATTTTCTCTATTTCCAAACTTTGATGCTAGCTTAAAGTTAGATGTATCTAATTTTAGGGATGTTTTCACAATAGGTTGATGCTGACATATCTGCAACAGACCATAACAAAAAGGTGGCAGCTAGTGTTTTGAAAGGATCCTCCTGTGAGTCCATTGATATTGAATCGATTAAATTGGTCATGGCTGGAACAGGTTGCAAGAATACTAATGAAGTAAAACAGGTAAACATTCTTACAAATTTAACAATCTGGAAATACATGCGAGAGAACAAGTTTAAATTCCTGAATTCTTGCGGTTACAAGATAACACAACTGATATATTTGATTCTGACACCAGGTTTTGCAAGAAGTCAATGGCGATGTCGATGCTGCAATTGAGTATCTGATTGCTGAACAAGAAGAGTCCACAGATGCAAACTCTATTGATGCTAATATTGAGAAAAACGATTACAGTATGTTGTCTGCAGAATTTGTTATTATTGAAACCTTCTTCTTTACATTCTCTATTGGCATTTCATACTGTAAATTTCAACTTCTAATTTTACATGTTTACAAGATAACAAATTCATACTGTAACATTCAACTTCTATATTGGCATTTCATACTGTAAATTTCAACTTCAAATTTTACATGTTTACAAGATAATTGGTGTACTATGAGGTTCCATAGAAGCTGCAATTGATGTTAGAAAGGCAGTAAGTAATGACATGAAATCATTTAATTACCTCTTAATAACTGATAAATGGACACTCCTCTATGACATAGTTATCTATGAGTCTATTGATTATGCTGAAGGCATAGCTTAAACTTTGGATACTATAAACTATATAACCCTCATCCCTCCTCAACGCTCAAGAATTTTGCTGCAATGGCAGGGGCTTTAACATGGTTGTAGACCCAGGTTCTATCTCTCTGATGTGTATTTTAAGCGGATATTACAAAAAGTTATACCGTTGCATGAATCCGGCTCTGAACCCATATAAATGGGTCTTCGACTTGCAGAGGCGTGTTGAATAAATATAAATAACATACAATGACATACTGATGAGATCTGAGCTACAGAATGCAACCAAAGGAATGTCAGTTTGATATTGCATAACATATAGTAAAAATCTTTTTTTTGGACTCGTCAGTTTTAATATGCTGACCCCAAAAATTCGGGATAAAGGCTTTGTTGTTGTTGTACTCATCAGTTCTATTATAGTATTCCGATGCCGTTGTAATCTAATCAATCTCTTACATTCAGTCTAAACCCTGACCTTTAACTAAAGGTGAAAGAAGGATGAAAGTCTACATTTTGAAAGGAATGGTAATATTCTTTTTTATTTACGAGAGTCTTCTCCATTTCCCATGGTTCCAAATTCCGTGTACTGGACACATCAGTCTTCAGGTTTCTTATCGAATACTGAGCTTGTATAGTAAGAAGCGTTCAAGGATATCCTCATTCAGGATCATTTGTAGAGACTTGTTCCTAGATCTGATCTAGTGGGACCTAAGACACTCGTTTTAAAGTGTCAGACCTATAGACACAATATGACATCATGATTGTCCTAGTTGCCTTCATAATTTGTGGTTAGGTGTATTGGATCTTAGAAAACTTGCAAATCCGACTACACTCACTCTTGGTTGATTGGGATGAATTGGATCCTCAAAACAAGCAAATCCGATTATCTTCCAATACACACCCCATGATGTAGCAATCTGCATCTGTTCATCTTTAATGCCTAAGCCAAAATTCATGTGTTTGTATCTCAGGTTGGTCGAGTCAAATGATGCATTAAGACCGGTTTAGGTATACTTGTATCCTAATATGCAAATTTGGTTGCAATTTTTTTTAATACTTCATAGTTTGTCGATAGATGTTCTTTTTGGTAGCTGGTATAAGAGGCCATCAAGGTTGTAGATGTCGAATATCGGATTCATGTTGGTTTAGGTTTTGAAGTGTCAGATGTTGTATGTTGGAGGCATGTAGGATATCAATAAATATATAATATATTATATGTACTTAATATTCTATCTAGTTCTAATTTCTAAATATACTAAATGTTCAAAGTGTCCCAAAAGTAACTATCAATAAATATAAGATGATGACAATTTAAGTTCAGAAAAATAGAGAGCTTAAAATCTTGTATCAAGTAATTTAAGAGTCTAATTAAGATGAGTACAAAAAAAACTACTAAGTACAAAAAAAGGGTTATTTTGTATAAGGGTACCAGGTTTATGATATAATCAGACTTTGGGTACTGGATTTGTCCGTTTTAGAGTTTGGGTACTCGAATTTTTTTAGTGACACATTTTAGTGACAAAAGTGGACTTTCAGTGACGAAATAAGTCTTTTAATGACGAATGTTTGTCACTAAAATGTGTCACTAAAAAGTTACAGTATCCAAAGTCTAAAACGGACAAACCCAGTACCCAAAGTCTAATTATATCATAAACTTGGTACCCTTATACAAAATAACCCCAAAAAAACTAACATATTCCTTTGCACTCTTAGTCTTGTTACTAATTGGAAGATTAAAATTTAAAACTTGTATCGATATGTTACTTTACAACAACTCTACATTGGAGTTAACTAGTTGGGACTCGTTATCCTTTTAGGGTCCGTTTGGTAAATCGTATTTGGAGTTGGATTTTAGGATTTTATGGATTTGGAGTCAAATCCGTGGAATCCTATGTTTGGCTGGAAATGGATTTGGATATGGAAAGTATGACCAAATCCAAAGTTTGGATTTGGAAGAAAGTTGTTGGATTTGGGAGAAAAAATTAGTTATTTTTTAATAATTGCATTAAAATATTTAATTTATAGTTTATTCAAAATTAACTAATAGTTAATTAAAAAATAGTCATTACTATTATGTTAAAAATATTTTTTATAAATAAAAGTTAGATAATGTTTTTAATAAAAAATTAACTAATAGTTAGTTATCATAATTATAATCTAAGTTAATAATTTATTAATTAATAATTTTATTAATTAATAATAATCTTAATTAATAATTAATAATTTTATTAATCATAATTATAATAAATTTATTAATTATAACTGTAATCTTAATTAATAACTTATTAATTAATATCCAATTATAATCATAATTGATAATTTATTAGTCTAATTACTATTTTGTTATAATCTTAATTAAGAATATTTTAATCACAATTATAATCATATTTAATAATTTATAATTTAATAAATAATATATTATAATAGTTTAATTAATAATTTATTAATCATCATTATATTAATTTATAATTACTATTTTTCAAATATTTAATTTATAGTTAATTAAAAATTAGCTAACAGTTAAATAAAAATTAGTCATTATTGTTATTTTTTTTATAAAAATTTACAACTAAAAGTTAGTTATTATTTTAATAAAAAATAACTAATATTTACTTATCATAAATTATCATCAGAATTAATAATAATAATTTAATAATTAATATATTATTAAAATTTTAATGAATAATTTACTGATCGTCATTATAATCATTATTATATCTTAATTAATAATTTATTAATCATAACTATTATCATAATTATAATAATTTAATTATTAATCATAACTATAATAATAATTATAATATCTAATTAATAATTTATTTATTTATTTATTATTTTATTAATTATAATAATAATTTAATTACTAATTATAATTATAATATCGAATTAATAATTTATTAATCATCATTATAATCATTATGTCTTAATTAATAATTTATTAATCATCATTATATCTTAATTAATAATTTATTTATTTATTTATTACTTCATTAATTATAATAATAATTTAATTATTAATCATAACTATAATTATAATAGCTAATTAATAATTTACCAAATCCTATGTTTGGCATTGAATTAAAAAGCGCGCCTAGGCGCGCGCCTAGGCTCAAGGCGCAGCGAGGCACAGGGACAGCGCCTAGGAACAAGCTAGGCGCACCACATTAAAAAAGCGCGCGCCTAGTGTAGAAAGGCGCAGGCTCCAGGCGCTCAACAAGGCGCGCCTAGGCGTAAAGTTACTATATATATATATATATATATATATATATATATATATATATATTCCAACCTTCTATATACATGTTATATAGTTTATGGACTTTATTGGAAAGTATAGAAATTATTGTCATTAATATTATTGTGGGTTTTAGATTGTTTTCTAAATTAGAATGTACTTCTATATTTAAAGGCTTATATATATGTGGTTTGTATATTATATGTATATAGTTTGGGTTATTTATATCTAATGGGCTTTTAGATTGTTAAAAAAAAGTGCGCCTAGCTTTCAAAAGGCGCGCCTTGAGCCTTGCGCCTAGCGCCTCAGGCTCCAGGAACCTTTGCGCCTTGGTGCGCCTTTCGCCTTTTAAAACTATAGGTTGGAGTTGGATTTGTATTTGGATTTGGATTTGGAAATTCATGATTTGGATTTGGATTTGAATTTTGGATTTCCAAATCCAAATGCAAATCCATTTTACCAAACAAGCCCTTAAAGTTAACCAAAACCAAAACCAAAACCAAAACCAAAACTAAAACCAAAACTAAAACTCAAATTTCAAATATATGTCTCAATATTGGGTTATTTTGTATCGGTCAATATATCCGTCTTAGACCCAACATATCGACCAATATACTGGTCTTAACCCAATCTATTGGCCAATAATCTCTCAAATGATAATGATCGACATCTGGTGCTGATATATGTGATTTTCCTTGCGGAAATGACATGTCAACGACATCTACAACGCTGGAGGCCATAATAAACTACTAGTAGCACATGGCTCAATGGACGCATGCCTATATACTCATAGTACATAAAGTAAGTGAAAGGACAGTTCTCTTTGACTTACGGACAAGACAAAGTCGGATTGCATAGTCAACTAAGCAAGGGATATAGCAAAGTTGCTATCTTCTTGGACATACTGCAAAAGTTTAGTGGAGAGCACGACTAAACTGTCTAAAAATGAGAGATTTTGAATGGGTTCTGAAAAATGGAATACAATTTCATTTTATTAGTGGCAGATCATATGGAACAAACTACATTGTTGTCCTCATTATGACTCGCAGTTTGGAACATCTGCTGGCCAATATCATCTTAAGCTTTATTAATAGGAACACTTGGCTACAAAGGTTGACATTGTCGACTATATGAAGTGCTAAATGCTCCTAATGCATGTATACCCATCACCTTCTCCTTCCAAAAATTATGAGAAAGAAAAGTTCTTCCATGCTCACACATTTTATTGAAAGCACATGATTCTGTAGTACTTGAGTTTGATTGCCCGGCATTGGGACTAATTAGATATTTCAGTCACTCTTATTTCCCATAAAAAGTGATATAGAATACTATAGACTTTTTTTTAATCTTTGATTATTTATGTAATTACTTCCCATTAAAAGTGATATAGAATACTATAGACTTTTTTTTAATCTTTGATTATTTCTGTATTATATATTTCATCATCAGTCAAGCCTATTCCTCTCACCAGAATAGACATGGGTGCGATGGAGCGCAACTCTGTCTCTATGACTTTAGGCAGAACTGAGCAATTTATTGCACTTGGTACTTGTAAGTCTTCATTAGCTTATTAGTTATTGTTGGACTCAAGATGATGCAAACCTTGAGCCAGGTAGAAATGTACATGCTTATCTTCTTGGCATTTGCACATTCTTACCACATGAAGTTGCTTTTTAATACTGAGTACTGATATATGACTTATTTTATCGCGCACATCATTTCTTTCAGTTTTAGCAAAAGAACGACATATTGGTTATCTATGAAAGTCATTATGTTTAGATTGATTATTAAATTGTCAATTGATGTCTGGAGTAGCCACTTTGCTTTGGATTCTTATATGATTATTATATAGTTCATTTGCTGTCTGGCCATTTTGATTTGACTTTAGTAATCCATTTTTGGAGCGCTCTGGAATGTTAATTTTGGTGGAGTTTTTAGAGGTCCAACTGGCCTTCACGCTGTAATAGCTACCAATTGGTTTTATCCCCTAGAAATTGCTTCGAGAAAAAAAAATGCTTGCTGGTATCTTGAGTCCCTGAAAAATCATTTAGAGAACTGAAATCCTTGTGACATTCACCTTCCTGTCAGTGAGAGAAAAGATACTCTTTTTGTCTTGTGGTTCTCTGTGCCAGCAGTGGAATCTCCTTCCAGTACTACAGTAGTACAGTGTATCATTAATGAAGAACGGTGATAGAAGAGAAGAATAAGTTGGGAGAATGTCAATGAGATAGTGCATATTTGATGTGTAATCTTCCATTAGAAAGGCTGTGAGAGTACATCTAACAGCTACCTATCACGAACTTGTAAATCAAGTAGGACTAGTGTTGTAGTATGAGAAAACCTCAGTCATGTTTGTAATTCATGTTAGCATTTATATATCCCATTCATATTATTACTGTATTCCTTAACTGTAAGTGTTTATGATCATAATCGAGTTATATGCTGTTCCTAGTATCTCATTTGTACTTTCTACTGTGAACTTTTTTTCTTTACTTATTTCCAATCTTATTCTTAACTTGAGCCTACTTGTAATCATTTCCACTAAAATTGATATATACATACACTTCAGAATGTCCTTTTGGTTGTCCTTGATTGATACTCCAATGGCCTATTTACTAGGTTCCACCATGCAGCTGCATTTTGCAGACAGTAGTGGGCCTTAAAAATGCCAAGTTTTATTCATTGAGTTGAGAAAGTTATTATACAATCTCTCTTCTTTTTTTAGATTGTAAATTAGTTATTTTATTATGTGATATAAGTGCATACACTATGATAGTCAATTATTTTGTAATCAAAATTATCCGCTTTATCTTTAAAGGTTTAAGATTGCTCAGGGGACAATCAAATTGGGAACTGTGAACAGCCAGAAGTAACATCAGGAGGAACAACGTGTGAGCAAATTGTCAGTAATGACGAGCAATCAATTCAGTGCCATAATGATGATAAGGTATTTGATATCAATACAAGTTAAGAGACCTATATCTTTTCTTTAAAGTTGACTAGAACTTTTACTCATACATGTTTACGTTTTGTCAGAAAATGGCAAGAAACAAACACTGCTCCTGTGGATCAAAAAAGAAGCACAAGGCCTGTTGTGGTTCAACTGTAGGAAAATCCGCTGAAGGACCTGTAATGTAAAGATCTTTCTTGTCTTTTTCATCTTGATACTATTTTTAGAAAAACTAAGACGTTGTTAGTAACACTTATCCACCACCATCCTATCTACCTCCCTTCTCCAGAGAATAATATGGCCCAAGATTGGATGGGACATTGCCATGCCAAATAGTTGGGTAGGGGGACAGGTAGGGTGGCTACAAAAATTTCTAATGTTGTTTTAGCTCAACAAGTACTAATGGGTATTCAATGAACTGTTTGTCATACAATGATGTTGTACTTGCTGATTTTAAAATGCATTCCAATGTAACACCTTTAATAATGCATCTACGGAATTACAACAAAAATGTGATAAAATGCAGATAGCTTAGCAGCAAATTAACGAATGGTATATTGGCTCTTGATGACGTGAGCGTCAAATAAATAATTACAATATGGCATAGATATTGAACCATGCTGAAGTGAGAACCAATTATCTAGTAGGTTATGACAACATGAATTGAACTGAAACATGGGTAGCTTCTTAAGATAGTAGATAGAGAGATGAAAGTGGCCATTTGAGATGATCAGTGCAGTGAGATCAAGGAGAGAGAATTCGTGAATACCAGAATGAATATCTAAGGATGTAAAGTAGTACAAAAGATCCCATCTGCATTCAATTCCTTTGCATTTTGACGAGTGAGAAAATTAAATAAACATAAACATACGTGCATCAATAGAAGCATAATTAGGGGCAAGAGCTGCAAGTAGTTGAGCCCCCCTGAGAGAAGGTAACTTCAGCAAGAAGATATGACAGGAGAGTTGCAACTGACAAGCTAGGGTGTGTATGATCATGATACAAGATTTGAGAATCACACCTAAATTCAAAAACGCACACCTTGACCTATAGACATGCCATATCAATTTATAGAGGTAGTGTAATGCTACTGCCCTTGGTTATCTCTCCGGATAAACATTACAAAATATGCAAGTAAGCAAAACAACACTTGTGGTTAGATCTCCTTAGCTCAACATCTAAACAATTAAGCCAAGATGAAACTTGTGTCATTTAGTTATCCTCAAAATGGTGTAAATTGTCAAATTATACAGATTAGCCTTGTACAACTTGCCTTTATGAGCTCCCCGATGTTCATTAGAGGATATGCAACAAAATATGCCTTAACCCCAATAGCTTAACAGATGGAAATTGGTTAAAGTATAAGGTGTTTTTGCAACAAGTCTAACTTATTTAGTGTATATGATGATGTTTTTGTGAATCGGACCATTAGGAGGCATGTGAGGGATGACATTCTGAAGAATTGTGCGATCAAAACATGATCCGGAAGATCTTTCGATTGAAATCTTTTCGGTTTGCACCAGATTTGGTTGTTATAACTAAATATAACAACAAAATCGTGGTAGATTAAACTAATCAAATTCAGTTTATCCAACAAGCTCCTAGAAGATCGAGCTAAGAATTAATGGTTGCAACAAATATGGTTTTTCAGTCATATCTTGCAGTTTTGGTTTTTTTTCCTTGTTAGTTGTTCCTATCTTGTAGAACATCCCTAAAGCTATAAAATATAAATAGGGCCCTTGAGGGGCCATTGTAATCATCCAAAAATAGGATACAACTTGACTCCTAATTTAAGGAGAGATTCCCAACAAATTATGCATCAATTATTAATATTCTTTTCATTCTATACAAATGAAGTTGGTATCAGAGCACGGACGTTGTATAGTCCATCGAGGGCCATATACAAAGTAATCAGAGAACACCTCGATGTCTTGACAACACACTGACGACCTCGACAATTGAAGATGAGTTCCTTGGAGGAGAACAACTCAATCAGCAAATTGGTGCTGGAGGTCAAGAAGATGCGGGAGATGTTGGCCTCATGATGACTAAGATAGAAAACCTCGAGAAGAAACAACCACCAACGAGCACTCCATCAACAATTGATCCAACAACTACGAAGGTCGACGATATTCCTTCCAAAGCACGAACAACTCCCATGAAAGACTTTTTACGTAACAACTACGATGGTCGCCGATATTCCTTCCAAAATGCGAACAACTACCATAAAAGACTTATTACGTAAGAGATGCCTGCGGAGCCTACGACGACACCATCAATATTGCTAGCGAGTGATCGTAACCTTTTTTGTGTCGAGGCCAAGCTGGAAACTACGTAGCATGGAATTGTCGGTGAAGCTCCGATTCCCGCTCCGAAATCGGAAACGGAAGCGTTTGGAATCGCTCGGGAATCGCGATTCCCCAAAAGTGAAGTTTGGAATCGCTGTGGAAGCGCACGATTCGGAGTTGGAAGCAGATTGTTTATAGATCAGAAGCGCTTTTCCTCGTTGCAGACTTGCAGGCAGTTTTCTAAATGAAGAAGATGAAGAGATTTGTCGCACGTGGTTTGTTTTGTAGGTTTTTTTAATATGATTTTATGTTTGGTGTTTCATGATATATATATATATATATATATATATAATTCTTTTGAAAACAGAACTTTAATGATGTATCAGGCGCAAAATGCCGAAGCCTATACAAGTAAGCGCATCAAGCGCTAGCTGAAAAACATACAACAAAAAGGTCCGAAACAGAAAACCGCTCGCAGGGACGAGCGCCATGCTAGGACCGAACTGACCGGTCGAAATTCGCGGAATGCGAGCAACGCCTTCCGATCTTGAAGATTTGCCGTAAGGTTTCCCTGATCAGCTGGTTGGGGTTGTATTGACGACCTTCATATCTGAATTTGTTTCGATTCTTCCAAAGGACCCAGATGCCGGCGGCTGTAGCGATCTGATGCCCGTGGGAGGAGCCCCAACTGGCGAGGAGATCGTTGAAGCCCCCGGCTTGATGATTGTGCCTGCATCGAAGGGAGAGGCTGTCCCATAGCCCAGAGGCGAGGTCGCTGGAGAGCAGGACGTGCTCGGCGGTTTCTGGCCGGTGTGAGATACAACATTGGCATTTCGATGCCAGGCTGAAGCCGATGGAGGTTAGGGAGTCGTCGGTAGGAAGCTTCCTGCGGTGGGCTCTCCATAGCAGAATAGACCATTTAGTAGGGATGCAGGACTTCCAGAATGGGGCGATTATTGGAGACGGCACTCCAATGCCTCTAATCACTGTCTTGGCCGACGCTAACGAAAAGGCTCCGTCGGACGAGGGGATCCACTTCCAGACGTCTGGGTCATTACAAAGTTGGATGCCAGCGGCGGCAAGTCTGCCTCCGGCCTCTGGGCCAAGCCAGTCTCTGACCCTGTCCCATCGCCAGCCTGATTCGGAGTTCCAAAGATCGCGAATCAAGCAGTTCGGTGGGGTGTTTGGGGTTTGTTGGAGGACGGCGTTTCCGAGCCACCGTTCATGGCACAACAACGACCAACCGTTGCCAGGTTGTAAGCGGATGTGAGGTTCAGCGAGGTGATGCCCATGAAGGATGCGGCGCCAGGATGCCGACGATATGTTGTTTGCAACTGCGGTCGTGGGGTGGTGATATCGAAAGTATCTGGCCTTCATGAACCTGGTCCAGAGAGGTATCCGTGCGGAGCTTCCACCACAACTTCATGGAGCTAGCGTCGACGATGTTCGTCAGTTTACTGAAACCCAGTCCGCCCTCGTTCGTGGGTCTGGCCATAGAGTCCCAGTTGGTCCAGTGGTGTTTCATGATATATATATATATATATATATATATATATATATATAATATTGATATATAATATTGTAATGGCGATAGGGCTTCCTCGAGCGAGAAGGGCGATAGGGCTAGGGTTACGAGGAATCCTCCTCCCCCGCGGCCTCTAGACCCCCTCGCCGGCGGGGGAAGGAAGACAGGGAAGAAGGGGGGTCGGACAGTCTTCCCAGGTCGGCGGCGGCGCCCCCTCAGGCGAAGAGGGGGGGGGGGGGGGGGGCGGGAGCGGTGGTGGGGGGGGGGGGGGGGGTCGGGCGGACCCCCCAGGCCTGCTGCAGGCGGCGACGACCCCCCAGGCGGTGGGGGGGAGCGACGGTGGGAGTGGTCGGGCGGACCCCCCAGGTTAGTAGCTGAGGTGTTGGGGTCGGTTCCGGGGGGGTCGGGCGCACCCCCCCCCGGCGGTCGCGACGGGCTCGGTTTACGGTTGGTCCGACTATGGGATCGGACGGGAATCGAATTTTTCTGGGTGTTTCCAACGCCCCGAATTTCGAATTCGGAGCAGGATCTGGATCTCAGGTAGGCCAGATGGAGGGAGGAGGATGGACGACGGTTACGCATCGTCGCGTGGGGAAGACCGGGGGAAAGGCAGGAGGAGGACAGGGCCATCTTAGGGATCGCTATACTGCTGACAGACGATTAGGTGGGTTAGGGGCGCGACCATCGGCCCGTGGCCCTGTGGCGTCTGCTGGGAGATTGGTGGGCTGGCCGCCCAAGGTGGCCGCGGCGGATAAAGGGAAGAGCAAGATGGCGGAACTTGGCGGTCAGGGGTCTGGGTCTCTCCCCTCCCCCGGGGGCTGTCCCCAGGCCACATGGGGCGATTCCACGGCAGGCTGGAAGGTCCTAGGCAGATATTTGCAAACCTGTGGGACCGAAAAGTCCCACATCGATGGAGTACGTGCCGTCGATTAAGGCAGGGATGGGTTTCCGGGCCTCGTTCCCTGCGAAGGAGATAGAGAAGGTGACCGCCTGCTGGGAGAATACTCTGGTTCTGTACGTCCTAGGCAACAAGCCTTTCTACGGACAGATCCAGGGTTATGCGGCACGAGTCTGGCAGCCTAAGGGCAGTATGGAGTTCTTTGCTCGCGAGAACGGCTTCTACTATGTGAAGTTTGGGCTTGCGGAGGATGTCGCAAGGATCCTGCAAGGCGGCCCCTGGACGTTCGATGGCAGGCTAATCATTCTGAAGGAATGGACCCCAGAACTTAGATGTGAGAGGGAAGTCCTGAATGCCATTCCTGTATGGATTTGCTTCCCTGAGTTCCCTGTCCGGTTCTGGAGTATCCCATTGTTGATGCGTCTGGCGAGCTTGGTGGGTACCCCGATCAAGGCGGATGAAGCTACTGCCTTCCGTTCGAGGTTGTTGTACGCCAGAATTTTTGTGGAGATTCGGGCTGGGGGGAGTTACCAAAGATGGTGGAATATGAAATTTCTTCTGGAGAGGTGCTAACCAAGAAGGTGGAATACGAATGGGTTCCACCTACCTGATCACGATGTACTTGTTTTGGGCATCTGGCCAGTGCTTGTCCGACAGTAAGCCCTCGGGTGGAGCCTAATATTCCTCTTAGTGAGGTCCCAGATTCACCCTGTGACATGGATTCCAGAGATGACAGTGGAGAGAAGGTCTTGGTGGGAGGGGCTACTCCTCCAGTGAGTGATGGCGGAATGAGCCTCGTTGTCTCTACCCAGCTAGCTCCCACGAGTGGGGCTTTGACCACTTGCCCGGGGCAGAGTAGTATGATTACCAGATGCATGGTGGCGTCGGGGAGAGAGGAGCGGGGGGGGGGAGGGGGTGGCGGATCGGCTGAGGGGCATGTTTACTGTAGGAAGCGACGTGCTGTTGGTCCGCTGAGTGACGGATCCTCCAGGGAGGGGGGCACCCTACTGACAGAGAGGAGACGGTGTGTGTTGACAACCCTGCCTGGGCGATGGTGCTCTCTCAGGTCGCTCCCCAGCAGGCCATTCCGACTGGGATGGAGGAGGATCTATTAGCGTCGGATGTGGTGCATTTCCCAGGTGCCGATCCGGGTGTTTCCCAAGGGACCCATCCTCTCATTAGTTAATGGCTATCATCGCCTGGAATGTGAGGGGAGCGTGTTCGCTAGGGAGGTGGAGAGAGATTTATGGGGTTCTTCACAGAGAGAAGTGCAACATTTCTGTACTATTAGAATCTAAGATCAAAGGTGAAAAGACACTTGCTCGGCGGACCCCATCTCATTGGGCCCAACTTCACAACCTGGCTCTATGTGACATGGCCAGGATTTGGGTTAGATGGAACTCGAAGAGCTGGGAAGGTGACTTGATCTTGATGACGGAGCAGCTGATCGCCATCTCCTTCTCGAACAAGGGTGGTTTTCGTCTTGCTGAGGGCGGATATGGCCACAACGACAGGAGGAGACGGGAGTCCCTGTGGAGCGACATCTCCAGGGTTGCCGTCGATGCTGATTTGTCATCTCTTCCGCTTCTTCTGATCGGGGACTTCAATGTCCTTATGCACCGAGGGGAGAAGGTGGGCGGCCGTCCAGTTCCAGACTCTATCCTATATGATTTCCAGAGATGTCTACTTCAGGCGGGGCTCCAGGGATTGTCGCGCTCAGGCTTCATTTGGACTTGGCATAACAAAGCCATCCGGAACATGGTTGCATGCTAGCTTGATCGAGCCCTGGGCAATGGGGAATGGTTTTCGGCATTTTCCCAATTCTTCGGCTGAGGGCCTGGCCGCTGGGACGAGCGATCACTCCCCCATCAGGGTAGGCTTCACTACTCGGTCTCCTGGGAAGTTCCGCCCATTCAGGTACAACAACAGTTGGTATCTCTCGGAGGGCTACCTGGAGGCCGTCTCAGAGGGGCTTACTAGCTGTCAGGAGGGAACGGTCCAGTTTCGCTTGGTGCGTCGTCTCAAGGCTACGAAGAAGGCTCTACGGAGTTGGGTGAAGGGGTTGTCCAAGTCCACCTTAGAAGATAAAGAGGTGGAGCTGCGGGCTATCCAGCAGGACATGCAGTCTGACATGCTTAATGGTGACCTGGCGGCGAGAGAGAAGGAGCTGATCGGAGAAGTCAACATCCTGCGGCTGCAGAAGGAGATTAGCACGGCTCAGCGTGCCAAATGTTCCTGGCTTAAGGACGACGACCGTTGTTCCAAGTTTTTCTATGATGTCATCCGGACCAGACATCATAGGAATCACATCTCCCAGCTTCTTGATGTGGATGGCAACCTGGTGGAGGAGCCGGCTGAGATCCAGGGTGTGGCTGTCAGGTACTATTCTGAGTTATATTTCCAGACTGACTACCTGTCTGTGTTTTCAGATGTTGTTACGAAGAGATTGGTGATTCCGTATGGAAATAATATTCTTCTTGTCCCTGTTACTTTGGAGGAGGTGGAATCAATTGTCAAGTTGGCGGATCCCAACAAGGCACCTGGCCCGGATGGTTTTAGTAGTGGGTTCTACAAACGCCACTGGGACATTCTGAAGTACCAGGTCTTGGAGGTGGTGCAGGAATTCTTCACCAAAGGGAAACTACTAAAAGAGCTGAACCACACTTTCCTGACCTTGGTGCCAAAGAAGGAGGGAGCGACATCACTGGCAGATTTCAGACCTATTGTGTGCTGTAATTATCTCTATAAGATAATTACGCACCTTATGTGCCGGCGGATGGAGGGGATCATGCAGGACTTGGTATCTCCGAATCATGCTGCGTTCATTAAGGGGAGGTCGATCGCTGAGCACAGCCTCCTGGCTCATAAGATGGTGAGGGGCTTTAGCAAACCCGGAGGGGAGAAAAGCATGTGTGAAACTGGACCTGAAGAAGGCGTATGACATAGTCAATAGGGACTTCCTCTGTCATCCGATGACCGCTATGGGTTTCGCGCACCACTGGGTTGCATTGATCTGGGAGTGCATCACGTCCGCCACTTTCTCTGTCCTCATCCAGGGCATCCCTTATGGGTACTTCCAGAGCAACCGTGGGCTTAGGCAGGGTGACCCTCTGTCCCCTTACCTGTTCACGCTTGTCATGGAATACTTCACATGTTTGATGGACCTGGCAGTGCACCGTGGGAGTCTGGTCCCTTTGTTCAGGAGGGTGGATCCCCCAGTTATCCACCTTATCTATGCAGATGATCTCTTGGTGTTCATCCAGCCATCGACGGAGGGTATGCAGACGATTGCGGAGATTATGAGAGAGTTGGACTCCCTCTCGGGCCTTCAAATGAACAGAGAAAAGAGCAGGGTGTACTTCAGCTCCCTATGTCTCCAGAAGGAGGAGCGGGCCGAGGTGCTGGGAGTTGAGAGGAGTGATCTTCCGGTGAGATATTTAGGAGTTCCTCTCACAGTCAACTATGCGCGAGATCAGGACTGCCATAGTCTGGTGGAGTACGTCCAGAGGAGAGTGGAAGGTTGGCAAGCCGTCGGATTGTCCTTTGGAGGACGCATCGAGCTGGTCAGATCGGTGATTTCGGCTGTGTCTCATTTCTGGCTGCAATCCATCCTCCTCCCTGTTGCCACTGTTAGGAAAGTGGAGCGGATTTGCGCAGACTTCATTTGGAGGGGGGTATGCACGCGATCTCCTGGGAGCAGCTCTGTAGACCCAGGAAGGAGGGAGGAGTGGGGCTTAGGCCGTTGCTGGAGATCCGGGAGGCCTCTGCGCTAAAGCTGACATGGAGATTCATCAACGGGAGGTTCCTCTGGGCTGACTGGATGCACAGCAGATATGTGAAGCAGGACAACTTCTGGACCTGTGCTTCTGACAACAATTACTCGGTCACTTTTAAGACTGTCTTGAGACAAATGGGGGTTCTCAAATCTGCAATCCGGAAGGTCATGAAGGATGGGTCTGGAACGGACCTCTGGCGGGATCCTTGGATAGATCGGCTTTCGCTATTGGACATCAGGGGAGCCTCGACACATCAGGAGGACAGGCGTGGGCTGACGTGTAGTCGTATCATACGCGACGGGGAGTGGAGGCCGGAGTATTATCGGTTTACCGAGGAGCTGGGTGGAATTATCAGTACTATTGCCATTGATCCGGACTTGCTTGCTGATCGGTGGATTTGGGAGCCGACAGATGCACCTTCGGGAACTGAAAAGTTCCAATTCCGGAGCTGCTACAATCTCATCTGGCGCACCTTTCCTCAGAGCTCTGACTACGAGTTCGTATGGTGCAAGGATCTCGCCAGGAAGATGCAGCTCTGTGTCTACAAGCTTCTACTGGGCCGTCTTTTGACTAGGAATCGTCTGAGATCGTTTGGTGTGTCGGTCCCAGATCCGAAATGTGTGCTATGCAGTGTGGAGAATGAATCTATAAGGCACATTTTTTTTGAGTGTGCTCTGGCATAGCAGATCTGGTCTGAGCAGAGTAGAGCGTTGGGTGGATGTGACTCCGGGAAGGGAATTGGGGACATCATCACTGTGCTCCGTGATAGCAGAGGTAGACGGCAGGACTAGTTCCAGACAGCCAGACTTCGACTGGCGGCCTCAGTTTGGTATATATGGAGGGAACGAAACCGTCGTATTTTTGAGGGGCTGGTCACCCCTCCGGTAGGCATCTTCCATAACATAGAGTTTGATGTCAATGTAATGGGGAGCTGAAGAGTGGGAGTCCCACTATGATTGTATGTTGTATGATTATTGCATTGCTTTTGGAATAAAATTTACCCTTTTTCCAATATATATATATATATATATATATATATATATATATATATATATATACACCAATCAAAAAAAAAAAAAAAAAAAAAATATATATACACGCTTCCAACACGCACCCGCTTCCTAAATTTTTTTAAAAACTTGCTTCCGCGCTTCCGAACGCTTCCGCTTCCGCGTACCCGCTTCTGATTCCATGCAGCTTAGGCTGAACATTCCATCCTTCGACGACACGATGAACATAGAAAGGTTGGACACCTAGATCAATCAGCTGAAAACCTACTTTACTCTTCATGGGTATAGTAGCAAGAAAAAGTTGTATTCGCAATATTGAAGTTGACGAGCCATGCTTTGATGTGGTGGAACACCTACTTGTGCGACTTTAATAAGAGGATGACATAAGCAGTGTTGCAAGAGTCGGATTGGGCGGCCGACTATCGGAGACTAGTCGGCAGTCGCCCCAACCGACTCGATTAGGGGTCTGGGCCGTGAAGAAATCGGAAAAAGCAATAATCGGGCCTAGTCGGCCGACTAGGCGACCCAAGTCGACCGACTTGATCTCAGTTAAAAAAAACTAGCCAACTGAGAAGGATAAGAAGGAGAAAGAACACAAGGGGAAAAGTTTCAGAAAAAAAACTTACTGACCTGATCCTCGGCCTTGGTGGCTTCCGACCTGGGTGTAGCAAATGTCTTCCTGCATCGCTCAGCTTCCGAGGTGTCGCGTCTGCGCCAGAAATCCCGCAGCTCCGTGGCCTGTCACAACCTCTCATCCACTAGATCTCGTCGGCAAGTCCGTTGGCTCCCAACTTCTTCTCCCCACGGTGAGCAACCCTCTCTTTCTTTCTTTCTTTCTTTCTTTCCTCCCCTTCTTTCTTTGCCATTTTCTTTCTCTCTCATGCTTTCCATTAAGTATATTTAATTATAAAACAAGGACCGTAACAGAGAATTTATTGGGAACAGGGAGTTGGTTTAAAGTAAGGATGAGGTGGGCCTTTTCTCAAAAATGTAAAGTCAATAGAGAAATGATGGGCTGGTAGGTGACTTGTATACAGGAAAAGTAACCAATTAAGAGAAACAGAAATGACTGGGCCTTATAACATTATTACTTGAGTTTTAGAAAACAAATTTAGGGGTTTGGGCCAACTGTTGGGGCCTTTAATAAATTCGACCAGAAAATAATCTTTTGGGCTTTGGTCACCTCCTTCTGGGAACTTTATATAAAATTCTTACCAATATAATAAACCGGTTTTGGGCTATAGTTTGGATACATAATTTGGGCTAGAATCTGTTTTGGGCTAATACTTCGATAACATATATATATATATATATATATATATATATAATATAATATATATATATAACTCAAAACGATTAATTCGACTAGTCCCGACTAGTTCCGATTAATCCGATTAATCCCTAGTCCCGCGAACCGACTAGCGATTTTTACAACCTTGGACATAAGGCAAGTTCAAACGCCTCATTCACCATTAGTACTATCTAATGGGATACTTCCAAGACCGATGGATGTGCTGGCACAACTTGAAGCAACGTCATAACCAATCGGTGCACGACGGAGTTCCGATACCTCACAATCATGAGGCATCTCCTTCGACTTAGAAGATGTCATCACCAAGTTTGTGGCTAGATTTCTCCAACAGATCCAGAACGAACTCCGGATATCCCGGATAACTGACATATCCAGCATCATCGCGATGAAAATTGAGATGAAGAACAAGTCCAAGGCTCGAAGGCTTCCAAGGGGACAAGGAAGGATCTTCCAAGTTGCACCAAAAGCACGACAACGAAGGCGGTGACAACAATTCTCCCTCTTCGAAAATAATCATATTGGAAGTAATAAAAAATTAAAGGTCATTCGACGACACAATGCTGGAAGCAAAAACCGGAGCGAATGTGGAAAAGATTGAGGGAGAAGAAGAACACCAAACAAAAGAACGACTTGATTTGGTTCAGTGTGGGCCTAAGTCTAGTGTCGATGGCAATGCCGAAGGTGCTAGACCCGAGTCAGTCAGTCAAACAAGAAGCTGCAGAAGAGCTCTTTACTATCAATATTCAAGTGAAAAATGAGGTCATCGATGCTATCATCGATACATGTAGCCATAAGAACCTCATCTCCGTAAATCTTGTGCAAAAACTCTTCATCCTCATCCATATCAACTAGGGTGAATAACGAGGGACGTAGGACAGAGTGAATGGCTAATGCAACTTCGATCACCGGACTCCACATTGACGAGGTGATGTGCAAGGTAGATCCACTGGATCTGTCAAGTAATGTTGTGTAGTCGGTTCCTATACGACCGAAATGTCCACTACCATTGATTAGCTCAAGAGTATGAGCTCACCAAGGACGGAAGGAAATTCATTATCATCCAAGAGCGAAAATTAATCAGCCGATTTGATGATGACTTGTCGAGCTAAGCATCTCGTAAACACTTGCCGAAAATTCGCATTGGTGATGATTTGCTTATGATCCAAGACATCCAAGCAAGACAAAGTGGTTCAATCGGAAAACCAACCAAGTCAAGTTTTCCTACCATCATTCTAGATCCAGCATGAGTTGGATCCTTCTAGAGAGAGGAGCGAGCCATGATCCGGGAGGATCTTCCGGTCAAGATTTTTTCGGTTGGCACCATAATTGGTTATTACAACCAAATATAACAACCGAATCGTGGTAAATTAAACTGATGAACTTCAGTTTATCGAGCAAGATCGTGGGAGATTGGGCTGAGAATTAGTAGTTGCAACAGAACAAAATAGTATTTACAGGTTGCAGGGATATGTGCTTTATAACTGTGTCCAATTCCTGGCTTTGCCACTGGCTCAGGAAATAGAATTCCATGCAATTTTAAATGACAAGTACTGGTGTGAAATGGAGCTGTTTTTTGTTTTTTGTGCCAAATTAGGTCGTTACTTGAGCTAAGGTATGATAACATAGCAACATCAAAATTTTGCAGCATTAAATAGACCTAGGTAAAGCATTAGTGTTTTGAGATAATAACGTTATGCGTGAGCTAAGGGCCAAATGTGAACTTCAAATTTGGGAGTGAAGTAAATGGAAGCGACTCAGAAGCAGAAAGAGCGAGGACCAAATAGTTTGCCTCCCTGCAACCTGCAAATACTTTAGTATATAGGTCTAGTTATAGATTCAATTTCGATGCTAACAAAGAGTGCAACTCTTGCTAGATATCTTTCTTCTCCAAAGTCTTTTTTTTCTTTCTTCAAGTTCTTGCAAAGAAAGTTCCGAAATATATGGCACTATGGCTTCTCATTGGAGTAAGATGAAAATTAAGAATCACATTCATGCCTGTCCTAATTGTCCCCATTACATTAAGAGTGCGATTCCTTCAAGGTTTTCTTGTTCAGAAGTTTATGTTTTCAAGTTTCCTGCAACAATTTCCAAAATGGTGTGGCACTATGGTTTCTCAATAGAGTAAAATGAAACTTGAGAATATTTTTCACCGACTAATGTAATTGTTCATATTTCAATTGTATGTTAGTTCTTGCCAGATTCTAGGCACGGCTGTGTTATATATTGACCAAGTCCTAACTTGCAAAGCAGACATATATTACAACTAACTTGAATGCTTCCGTTGTGCAGAGCCACTAAAGAGCGTGCTGCTCGTAAAAGCAAGAAGGAAACAAAGCGCGGTAGAAAAAAGGATGCATCCAGAGAATTACCCAAACAGCAACAAGTAGCCCTGCCAGACGTGGGTGCTCTTTGCATTTGAAAAAGAAAGAAAGAATGATTCGAAGTATCATCACTATGGAGAGTAAGTTAACACTAGTTACTGAAGGAAAATTGATTGCCAGTTTAGTCTAAACTCGGGTTGTAGCTGAGATTTTCGACCGACTCATTTACAAACCTTTTGAGGTAAGAACACATTTCATAGTGCCATGCAAACTAATGACTTGTCCCAGATTCTTGATCACTATTACTTGATGTTGCAGGGAAGAAGTTAGGTGCTCAAATACCTGAACAATTGCACTGACGCAAATGTACTTCTAGTATGCCACTTTTGTAAAAGATATATCATTTAAATGATTGGAAATTTTAGTAACAACAATAACTTTAATGAAATTGGGGTGGTAGTACAAACTTTGGTGAAATTATGATAAGAGAAAAAAAAAGGGGTCCAACCATATGATGTTTTCTTGAGCGCGTGAAAAGGTTTGGCGTAATTTTTTGTATTTCGAAAATTAAAATTTTATTAACTTATGTTAATTTATATTGAGTTGTATGATTTTTATTAAACTTGATTAAGGTTTGAATTTATGAATTTTTTTAATGGAAACCACAATGAAAGGGCGAATTAGTTCACACAAAAGCTATTGGTTGGGTTCATTATGCACAGAAAATGTCCTATGGTTGGGTGCAATCTGTGCAGGAAAAGCCCAACAATTTGGCCTTTTTTGTGATTTTTTTTCCCATATTTTTTGTTTATTTTATTCCTTTTTTACAGTGGTAGGAGTAAAAAGTGAGCGGTAAAAGTAAATCGAGATGCGTAAAATTTGCAAATGATCTCTAGCCTAGTGGTTAAGAGATATGCTATGGCCCTAGTGGTCGAGAGTTCGAGCCTCAGTAGGCGAGTTCGCCACAAGTACTCATTGCTTCAAAAAAAAAATGCTTAAAATTTAACTAACTAAAAAAGTGACCCTAAAGGTGTCATAACCATTTTTTCAACTACCCAGATGCTCGTTATTCTAGGCTATTCAAAGTTCTCTCTCTCTCTCCACAGCTTTCCAAAAGCTCTATCACCTACAATCTCGCATTCACCATAGATCAAATACTAATAATAATTTGCTCGCATACAGGTACACTAAATGGATTATTTAACGAAGGAGGTACAACTTAATTTCTTTTAGCGTATCGGAGTATCGCTTTAGATACTTTATTCCGTCTTATTATCATTTGTTTTTTAATCAAATATGAATTCAGAAAATATGGATTTTTATAGATATTTTTTTAGACAGTGAAGAAGCAAGGAATTTTGTTGTTCGAAGTAATTTATGCTCATCGTGTATAAAAATTTACATTATTGCATTATTACCAAACTTTGACATTGTTGTGAGAATGAGAGAAAGAGAAGAATGAGTAGCCGAATCAATCATTTGGGTATTGATAATATATATGGAGAGGAAATATGATAGAGGTAGTTGTAGATAGGGATAACAACATCCATATTTGAATTTATCGTAAATCACAACTCCCATAATTATTGCCTCATTAGAAACTTTTTCTATGGAAAAATCCATTTTTGGACAAATCCATAGTAAAAGAAAAGAGTACAATAATATTCTTATAGCATATGATTATTCAGGAATCCAAGTGGGTGCGACTTACACTGTCCTGTCTCGTTAAAAACCTTTCGAAGGAAAAATCCAGTGGAAAAAAATCTTATCGAAGGAAAAAAGTATAATGCGCAAAAACATACTTCAAGATGTCTTCATTAGCATCTTCAGGATCCTTGCATCTACATGATGCTCCCTCTCAAAAAGATATTACATTCTAGTTCTTACATCAAATAAAATAAAAAATTAACCTCCCAATACATTTGAGTATTACATCTAACCCCAACACTACATTCTCCTATACATTTACATACTCATATTCTTATGAAGTTTGTTGCTTTATTTGTGATTCCTGAAAGCCCACAACTCTCCCTCATATGTTTGAATCTTAAATTCTTAGAAGCTTGTAAGCGCCCCCCCCCCCCCCCCCCCCCCCCCCCCCCCTTATGTTGAACAGTTGAAATCGTAGTCATGCACATCCTCTGCTTGCTTCATTAAGTGTAAGAATGATTTGATGAGGTTGTCCCAGTTATTTATTTTATTTACCAAAATATCTATAACAATATTTATTAAAACATATCATGTTTGTGATATCTCCTTAAGGGGATCAGATAAATACCATGCATTTGCATATCTCATAAGATCAAACGTTCGTATGTATTAAATCAATAATGATTTTTATGTATTATGTCATTCTAATGTGTAGGTACATATCAGTAGGTTCACATAAATATATTGTGATGAGTAAATGACAATAAAGAATTTATTTTCTTCTACTTCAAGACCTAAAACATTTTTTTTAATTCATTCGGTCGCAACAGATCCCATTGACTTGATCATTAAAGGTATACTGAAAAAATGATAACTACTCATATTGAATCTCTTCCGGAGATCTTTTCTTCGCGAAGATCTCTTCAGTAGATTAAGATCATCTCTTCGGAAAATTATATGAGATCTCTTCTGGAGATTTATCTCTTTTTGAGATTACCTCTTCCAGAGATTTGTCTCTTCAGGAGATTTTTTCAATCTCTTTAGGAAATATTTCAAATCTCTTCAGGAGATACTGTCATATTTCTATGCCATATTTTCTCTTTCTTCGGTAGATTATCTCTTCAAGAGATATTGTCTTCGGGAGGTACTTTTAATCTCTTGAGGAGATACTGTTATGTACATAGACGGCCATTTTGACGAATTCGTTCAGAATTTTTTTCATAAATATGACTGGACATTTATGATCATTATTATATTCTTTTCTAGACTTATACTCAATGAGACTAGCACATTCTTTCCAGTGATTTTTGTTCATATATGGCTAATTTTGCAAATCCTCCAGGGATAGCATGATAATTTTAAATCCTTCAAGGATGTACCTGAAAAATTTAAATCCTTCGAAAATTTTATGTACATCTTATCGTCTAGGTTATCATTATCGAGGAACAGTTTTTCTTATTCTATTCGTGGTCGTTTCGAAAATCCTTGAGCTAACATTGCTCTATGCATTTGGATCTCTCTTTCTATTTGTTACAAACACTCATTCAAAATCTATCTGGTTTATTCCTTTTGGGTTCTGTACTATAGGACCAAATATTCCACAATTTTCATCTTTCCATTATCCTTTTCAACATTCAAGGATTATTTATGGTTCGGTGTTATCTTTTATGTTTATCGTCCTTTCATTTTCATTTACTAATTAATGTCATTTATAACAAAATTTTCTCAATTCTAAATTTCTTTTGGATATATATAAAACATAGATTTCTTGAGTATCAGAACCTCTTTCTCAGTCTCTTTTGGTATATGAGGCACATTCTTGACCGAAGCGATATACTTTAAAAATTTGGATCTTTGGTTCATGATATCTTCCGAACTGTCATGAACTTTTCTCTACAGGAGATAGTTTTTCATGAGCATTTTGGTTGTCTTATATTATTCAGTCTCTTCTTCTAGAGAGCTGAATTTTAGAACCTTTAGGTTTTACTTATTCTTAACGTAAGAATTGATTCATTTTTTTTGCCTCTATTTGGTTCTTTTGATATATACTTCTATTCTAGAAGGTACATTCATAGTTGGTATAGCTATTTATGCAACATTTATTAAAGACATCGATTAGGTATCTAATAATTCATTTGCAATAAAATACAAGGGATATTTTTTCCTAATTTAGTAGAGATTAGATGAAGTGGGATATTCTCCCAATTTAGTTGAGATTAGATGGAGTGGAAGTATGACATGATGATTCATGATGTCTATGGAACGCTGATTTACGATGTTAACGTTCTTCTAAAACGACAATTCACGACGTTCTTATGAAACAAAGCATTTATCTTCCTCCCCCCTAACGACGAAAATTATATCTTATCAAAGTGATAGATAACAAATTTTACGTTAAAGATATCTCATGTCTAAAAGATTTAATAATCTAAGAAAATGAACATATAAATTTTCAATATTATAATTCACAAAACATAAATACCAAAATTACATTTTCAAATAATACCAACATAAGCCATAAAAATATAAAAACAATACATTAATTCTAAATAAATAAAATTAAACTACCGATTATTCAGATACAATCTTCAGGGATTGATGGTTTAGTCAAGGGCGAAAAGTTGGTAGGTATGCTGCAATTTTAAAGATAACAACACGAATTTATTTTGATAATTCTCATCATCATTATTTTGGGGTGTCTCAGTTGATCATGTCACAATTTAAAAGTTATGGGATCATTCGGCTTTTGGCTCACAATGGTCCTTAGGGTTAAGTTTCTGGTTCATGGTAGTATGTGACTCGATATCCCTAATGTGACGTATATTCCTAGTGAATAGCTAGATAATCTCTCTAGACGAACTTCTGGTTCTCTAAGACGAACTTTTGGTTCTTTAGGACACAAATATATTCCTCATTTTACTCATTTTAAGTTCTATAATAAGATACTCATTTGTCCTATAATCCTTATAATTCAGTAAAAATTTTCTACAATTATTGGACATTATGAAACAGCTTGGTAAAATGCTCTGTCTGAGCCTTTAATTAAGCAAGACCAGCTATCGTGGATACTACGCTCGAACTAATACTATTGTGGAGAAAAAGAATCATATTCTTGAGGCGGGTGTGTGTATTAGCAGCATTGTAAACTTTCAATTCAAATATGTCTATAGAACTTAAGGTGTATGATATTTGGATACCAATTAGACATCCGTAGTCACCCCAAATTTGTGGTACAAACTTCAAAATTTTCTAATTTATATGAGGTTTGCAATTTTGAAATATATGCACCTATAAAATATCAACATTCATGTTGGTATCTGCAAGTTATTTAGACATAGAACTTCAGGTATACGATAGTTTGTAGGACAACTAGACATCAACCATCCTTTTGTTTTCTTAGAATTCTAAATTGTTGTCAACTATATTTTGTGATTGTCAATTTTTGCCTTTCGGGGGCTAGCAACCCGCTGCGACTTGCAAAAATTAGTTTGCGGACGACTAATTTTTTTTCGGACATGTAGTGCGATACTTGTCGTGCATGCAACCATTTGGAGTGGTATGAAACTCAAGCAAACAAATAACTTATCTTATGCAAAAATAATAAAAATTACAATTTCTTTAACATAATCTAGCCTTCCAGCAGATAAAAGACATGAAAAATAATGACATAATGTAGAATAGTTGCATTTTTCAATTTGTTGCAATTTTACCATAAATAATCCAACAAAGATGACCTTATTTGAACATGATATGTTCTATAGGCTCGTATTACTGTATCCTTGGTCCCTTGTGGTTCAAGGTTAACATGACAAAACATAAAACAATTTATATAATTTTCATAAACATAATTCTAATAAAAGATAGAATGTTTATTCATTTCAACAAAAAGATATGATCGCCATGATTGGTTCATGAAGGAACTAAATAAAAGTGTCGCTGGCTGGCTAGGCTATATAAATAAGTGTTGGTGCTCTTGCTCCTTGACATGTAGAGAGCTTGCTCTCAACATGCTTTGTAAAGTTTAGTCACATATTGGAAATGCACCATGAGTTATCTCAACATATATATGAGTATGTATTGTTGGAATATGCACATGGGGTGGTGACCCTAAGGAAGGAAACATGTGGGTGATTTTACTAAGAGGTAAGGATAAGGCTCCAAGAAAAGCATTCATGTTTTTTGCTCTTGGAAAATTAATTTTCATTGGGGCGTAGGGGCTTAGTGACTCGGACTCGGACTCGGGCTCTTGAGGCGTTTTGTTGGCGCACTTTGCACTTAGCACAGTACGCGCAGTGTGCGCAATGTGCGCAGTACGCACAGTATGCGCTGAAGGCCCGCGCGCAGCTCGTAAAATTGGCGCAACTCGCGCAGTTCGTGGCTTTCCACGTTCTGACTGATTCGTAACTGATCCTGGATTTGTGGATCTGACATTATGTCGTGGCACACATTTCGGACAGTTACATCAGTAGCTATATGTTCAGAGCCTCTCTTCTCTCTCAACACACTTCTAAGACTTCAGAAATTCACGAAGAGAGAAGAGAGAGCTGCTGCGCACCGTGTCCTTCCTCGTGCAACCGAAGTCCGTTATCGTTCCGAGCAGTCCGTCTTAGAGCAATTTTCCAGAGCGTTCCAGAGTTCATTCGAACTTGCTGGTTCCTGGAAGCTGACCGTGTGGACGGATCTAGCTTTGAGCACTGATGTTTTTGACACCTCAGCAGGCCACCACCTTCCATCTTTCACCTGTCACCTTCACTGCTGCCTTTAGCAATTCGGCCAGCATCTTCTTCTTAGAAGCACTGCTATCGTTTGCTACGTTTACGAAATCTTCTTAGATTTTCGTATTCTAGAATCCTTCAAGGATCTCTGTTACGCACCTTCCTTGAAGCGTTGCGTTGGAACGTTGTTCTTACAACTGTTTCATTCAGTTTTTCATTGAAAAATTGTGTCCCAGTTCTAACAATAAGAAATCAATATGTTTGCGATATTTCAAAAATAAAGAAATATTTCATGGAAAAGTAATACTTCAAGAAGTAACTATGTAGGTCTAAGAGGATGAACTTCTATTTTTTTTCCCCTTACTTTCTAAGGGCAGGGCCGGCCCTGGCCCAGGGCGGCCAAGGCGACCGCCCAGGGCCCCATGAAATTTGGGGGCCCAAAAAAATTAATTTAATGTATATATATATTAGTAATCTTATATTGAAAATAGAACTAATATATCATATGATCCTCTTTTATTATAAAACATTTGTAGTGTAGTGGTAGTTTGTTATACTTGTACATAAGAGGTCCTAGGTTCTAGCATTGGCTGTATCATTTTTTAGTTCAATTTTTTATATTATATATGGGCCCCCTTTTAAAATTTTGTCTAGGGTCCCATTAACTCAGGGCCGGCCCTGTCTAAGGGCGCTAGTCAGACAGAATTATGTAAATGTTAGGTATATACTGCAGTGAGCTGCACAAACCTATAAAAGTATTCACATACATGATCAATACATATACTGTAACTCAAGGCATGACATTGGGACTTCTGGACCATGCATGACACAAGTAAAATGTTAGATTAACATGTAGCAGAACATGAATTGTGGATATTACAAATTTGAGAGAACAAATCAAGTTGCAATTATTGAAGGCATGACCAGCAAGAATGAAAGTAAAGTAAAGAATACACAAAATTGAACGGCCAAGTACAACATTGGGCTATCAATTTCTGTGTGTAACAACCAAATAAATATCCCAAAGTGGCGGCATGACAGCAAGTAGTATAACACATATTCATTAAAAAAATTCATAAATGGTAAGACAGATATTTCAGTTTCAAAAAAATCTTTAATGAATATGTCGAATAAAACTATTAGCAACTCGTCCAACACTTTCAAATATGATAAGTTTTCTTATCTCGGACGATTTAGATCCATTATTAGTGATCGTGTATAAAACACATTTAACAATTGACATGTAACAAAAATTCCTTTTTTTTTTAAGATTTAAATTTGTCTTCTATATCGACCTAAAATCGTAAAATGGCTTGATGAATATTTACTGAATAGTCCAAAATTACAAAGAAAAACCCAATACAAGTGTAGAAGCATAAAAATTTCAGCAATGAAGTCTTATGTGCCCAAGCCAATGAGAACATATGCGCCCAAGCCACCCTGTGAAGCTCTATGCGCCCAAACCACCCTGTGAAGCTCTATGCGCCAAGTGAAGCTCCCCTAGAAGGAGGGCGCATAGCCTGAAACAAGGTTATGCGCCCAAGCCAAAGCATTTCCTGACTCGGTCAAAGCCATGATCAAAACGTGTACCTAAACGTACGGCCACGTCAGTCTCCACGAGCAGTCGTGCACCAAAGCATGCGGCCACGTCAGCACCACGATTAACCCACGACCACGCAGCTTGCATGTGCCTACATCCTATGCGCCCAAAGCAAGACCATGCGCCCTCATGAAAACCAATGTGTTTTCTCATGTGGGCGCATAACATCATTCCAGCTCAGAAACTACTATAAAAAGGGGTCTCATCCCTCTTCAAAACACAGAACGGAGAGCATTTTCAAGAGCTAAATTGCTGCACTTCTTGTCATTGAGCCGAGAGTTTAGCAATTTTCTTAGGTTTTCTCCCACTTTTGTAATTGGAGTGTCAACGGAGTAAAGGAGCAACTGCTGCTCGATCTCTATCGTCCCATTTCCCAGAATTTTTTTTGTACTCGGGGATCCTCAGTGCAGGATCTCTCAGGCGTACTCGATTTGTGGTGCCTTGTGCCAATAAAGAAAAGACAGCATTTCTTATTCTTTTTGTGTGTCCACAAAAATGACGACTCTGCTGGGACTACCTTTTTCTCTGATGAGAAGGTGGTGACGCAATCCGATACCGACAAAGTGGGGAGCACTCAGAAGATGCTGATCGTAAAGTTCGATCAGTAGGCGTTCGAAGAGATGCTCTCGAGGGATGGCTCTACTCCCTCAAAATCAGCGAAGCCAAACAAGTCTCGCAAGACTTGGCTTCCGAAGGCTCGCCATGCATATCCTGCTAGTGTCATAGCATATATGCAACTAGAGGACTCTGTCACATGGGCGCATGGCTCTGCCACAGAAGCTCTCCAAATGAAGAAGGCTCACACCGTTCCGGGCTCTACTAGCCCAGCGATTTCTTTCTTGCGCAACCAACAACAGAGCGTTTGACGCTCGAGACTTGGCAAAGGAAAGCACTACAATGCCAAGAATCAGAGTGTTCGACACTCTGGGCAAACCCAGCAAGGCTCACAAACGAAGGAGGCGAAGCTGGGAGAAAACAGCGCTGTTCCACCAAGCATGCGCCCAAAGCTATGCGCCCAAGGGGGTGTTTTGGCGCATAACTCAAATCAGAAAGCTTCTGTCTTCAACATACTGGGCATCCAGGGTCATGCGCCCAAGGCTATGCGCTCAGGCCCGACTGATCCATATTATGCGCCCACATCGAGGAGGCTCAGACATGCTGCCAAGAAGCATGCGCCCAAAGCCAGTCTCCAAGGCCTATGCGCCTACAGTAAAAAGACAGGCCCCAACGCGTATAGCACGGGGCTGTCTTCAAGGACATCACAGAACTTAGGTGTAGGGGTTGCCCCTGCACGTGAACTAAGTCTGGATGCGCCAACTCTCCTTACAAACCCACAAGCAAAGCTCAGCGATGCATGTAACATGGGTTTTAAGGCAAAACTCCCTTCCGCTGACTTACGCGACATGATAAATCATAAGCGTAAAGCGAGGGAGGACATAACAATTCATAGTGCACATCCGTGCGCCAGTATTGTCATCAACTGTTGCTACTCCAAAGCAACGAGAGTGCCTCAGAGACAGTCTGTGTTTCGACGGCTGCATTTCTCTGACGATGAAAAACTGCTGTGTGTCTCATCCAACATGGCTTCATGGGGTCCCCCTTATGGAAGCCCCAATCAAAGGCGGTAGACCACAAATCCAACTTTCTCTCTCAGTTCCGCGAGAAGGAGAAGAAGTTTACCAACAGATGGCCAGCAGGCTGTCACATCTGAAGGAGTCTACATGGGTACTCGGTCAAAGGCAAGATTCCGTATAGATGACGAGGACTCCCAAGCTGGGGGTAGTATTCCCTCAGAGTCTGAAGCGGATAACCTTCACACTGGAGGTAGCCTTCCAGAGGAGGACGATCCCTCCGAGTCTGATGGTGACTATCTACCTCCTTTACCTGAAGATGAGGGACTTGTAACTCAGAGACATATAACATCAGCACCAGTTGTACTATTTTTTCTGTTCATCCTTGCATGTTATCTACATACATGGCAGACAAAGAAAGACCTGAAGAAGCCAGTGATCAGACCAGCAAACGGCTAGAGGGTCTTGAAACGACATTCGTCAAGATCACTGATATGCTTACCAGTATCATGGCGGTCCAAGCTGCCGGGGCAGTCCCTCCACCTCAACAAAATGCCTCAGCTCATGCTAGTCCGGCTCATAGCAACAACCCTCCTTCACTACAAAAGGAGTATCATTCCGTTGTGCCTCCCCCAAATCTTTCAAATGCTGGGGGTGGTCCATCGCCAACGATGCCTGACAACCGTTCAGCAGCCGTTTCCCAATACCTGCTTAATCAACATGATGCAATTGATTTCCTGGTCGCCCGTCTCGACACCATCTCACACAAAGACGAGCTTCAGAAGATGGGAATATCTCAACCTTATCCTCCTGAATGGGAGAATGCTACTTGCCCCCCTAACTACAAGCCGCTGACGCTAAATTCATTTGACGGGTTGACTTCTCCTCGTCAATACATGACATACTTCAAAACGCAGACTCTACACTTATCCAGGGACGATCCGTTCTTGTCAAAGCTGTTTATTAGCACCTTGCTGGGGGTAGCTTTCGAATGGTTCCGCAGTCTGCCTGACGGCTGTATCAATTCTTTTAAAGACTTGGAGAGGTTGTTCCTCAACAGGTTATACGAGAGTGGCATGCATGTTAGTATGTCCACCCTCATCGAGACCAAGCGAAGGAGGACTGATGTAGCCTCCCTTTCCGAATATTTTTGAAAATATTTTTATTTTTATTTAAATGGTGATTTTTAAATTTGTTTTTATTAATTTAGTTAATTATTACGGTAGATGATTTTAGCCATGGTTGAGTTTTGAAGTACCAGACGACTAGGAATCATGGTACGGATAGTGCAGTGGCGTGCTTTGACTAGGGTTTAGCCATGGTAGGAGAATACCGAGCCATATGAGTGTCATAACTAGGAAAACCAGGCCAAGTTATAGCATGACCATTATAAATAAGTTTAATTAATTATTATTATATTTATTGACTTTGCAGGAACCCGGTTGAACCAAGTTAGTCCGAACTGGACCCGAACCAAATCCAAGCCTATGTAAGCATGCAGTGAAACCCGGGACGACCATGTAGGCATATTTATGTGTGTACAAATAATTCCTAAATAATTTTGGGTATTGATGTACATTTTTAATTATTTGGGATATTTGTACAATAGTTGGCATTTTATTATTAAATATGGTTTTACGATAATTGTACAATTTTCTGGACCCGGATAAAAGTGAATAGTATAGATTCACCAAACCACCATTTAATTATTTTATTATTATTTTATTATTTATGTGGTGATTAAATAAATATATTTATTACTATTATATATTATTGTTAATATAGATTATAATTATAATATTGTATTGTCTGTATGGAATTTGTGGTATATGAATATACATTATATATATATGTATAAATACTAGGATATATATATATATATATATATATATATATATATATATATATATATATATATATATATATCCTAAATATATATATATATATATATATATATATATATATTTAGGATATATATATATATATATATATATATATATATATATATATATATATATATATATATATATATATATCCTAAATATATATATATATATATATATATATATATATATATATATATATCCTAGTATTTATATATATGTATATATATTATAGGGGCATGCAAATATATTTATAATTTAATAATATATATACATATATATAAATACTAGGATATATATATATATATATATATATATATATATATATATATATATATATATATATATATATATATATATATATATATATATATATATATATATATATATAGGGAGGGGCATGCAAATATATTTATAATTTAATAATATATATACATATATATAAATACTAGGATATATATATATATATATATATATATATATATATATATATATATATATATATATATATATATATATATATATATATATATATATATATATAAAATATATATATATATTAAAATATATATATATATATTATATTATATTATATTATATTATATATATATATATATATATATATATATATATATATATATATATATATATATGTATTAAAAAATATATATATATATATATGTATTAAAAAAAGGAAAAAGAAAAACAAAATGAAAAACAAACAAACTAAGCCAAAAGCCAGCCCAGCCCAGCCCAAGCCAGGCCGGCCCAGCCCAGGCCAACACCCCCACGCTCGAGCCTCAAGTTTTTCCAAACAGCAGGGATCAAACACCCGAACTGAAATAGGCTAACAGCTGCGTGTTTACAAGCGTATTTATATAGAGAGCCGAGGGAGAGAGGGTCGATCGACCACAAACCCTAACCCACACGCCGCCACCTCCACTGCGTCCCTGCCTCTGGACGAGCCATGGCGACCCCCTGACCACCGGCGAGTCGACACGACGGCCACCGCCGGTCGGCAAGCGCTCGTGCGCGCCTGGAACAGAGACAACAACAGCAGCGAATACACCAAGGTACCGATTTCGTAGTGTTATTTCTTCGCGTATACTCGACGGTCTTCGATTCTGTAAAATCGTGTGGACATCCCATATAACCATCTAGGAACCCTTCCAATTAGTACATAGCGAATCGACCCAGAATCGAAGAGAAATCAACACGAAGTCGATCAAAATTCTGATCGCAAAACAGGGCTAACACAGTCCAATTACCCATGTTGGGAGATCGATTTCGATCGATCCAGCGACCCTTTTGGTCAACCTTCTAAACAATGTTTTAGACAACCTATAGACCTTCACAATCGTCTTTACAGAGGCCAAAACCATCGACTATGTGTCGAGAAATCGAATCCCGAAATCGACCAAAAACTTGTTTTAAAAACTAGAAAATTGTCCGATACGACGTGCGTCCCGCCAATCCGGGCGACATGGTCGCGAACCAAAAGCATCTAAAGCTGCGTATCGGCTTTGTGGTCGTGTGGGCTTTGACGGAATTTAAATTAGTCGCATGTGCGCGACGAATTTGATCCGTATCCGTCAAAATTTACCGTATCGGTCTTCGTGCAAATTTTCTAATTATTTCGTACACGTTCGTCAGATCGAGACGAAACTTGCGCCAACAGGACCGTATCATTTTTCTGGTCCTGTATGCCAAGTTTGGTCCGATTCTGAGATAGTTGAATCAGAAAGCCGTTTTGCGGGCCCCACGGTCCGATTCAACGGATGATTTTGTGCACGGCCCGCCGGAATCCAACTCTGGACATACGGTTGGGTTCGTATCGGAAAATCGGATCCGTAGACGTGTAGTTTGATGACTTTAGAGACCGTTGACTCTGGCACGCTTTTCGGTACAAAGCGGGTCCAACAGCGGACATCGTTTTTGCCCAAAATTAGCGTTTTGCCCCTGTGTCCAGAATTGGACTTAAGGACAGGCAATCCTAGCTAATTTGACTATTCTGAGAATGTTGGTAATGTTTGTTTCAGCTTTCGGAGACAGTTGCGATGACTTGGACTGTATGGCTTACCAGTTGACTATGTATTTATTTGATCTACGTGCAACCTCCAGGCAAGATACCTTGTCTTCCTCTACAGTTTATTTACATGCATATTTATATTATTATACAGTTTTACTAGTTGATTATTTATATGTGATTTGTATATCATGCCTGCTAGTTTATATATAGCCATGTTTATAATTAGCTTTGTAGTTCATATTGGATTGGTTTTCTCGTGTATCGTAATTGGGTCGTGTCGTGTCATCTCTTGTACTTGGACTGAGTCGCATCGTGTCATAGGATGAATAAGTCATATCGAAACTGCTGTACCTTGAAATTCTTGAAGCTAACCTGCGAGTCCACATTAGGGACGATGGTTAGTAGTTAAGCTAACTTGCTAGCCCACACCAGGGGCGAGAGTTAGTAAGCTAATCTGTGAGTCCACATTAGGGACGAAGGTTAGTAGTTAAGCTAACTTGCGAGCCCACACCAGGGGCGAGAGTTAGTAAGCTAATCTGCGAGTCCACACCAGGGACGAGGGTTAGTAGTTATATGTCCACACCTGCGAGTCCACACAAGGGACGAGGGTGATGCTAGCCTGCGAGTCCACACCAGGGACGAGGGTTAGTAGTATATGGTTCACACCTGCGAGTCCACACTAGGGACGAGGGTGATGCTAGCTTACGAGTCCACACTAGGGGCGAGGGCTAGTAGTTGTTCAAACCTGCGAGTCCACACTAGGGCGAGGGTTTGAGTATTCGATTGGTTATCCATTGACATCGTGATATCGTGTTCTCTTGTTCTTCTCCAGCAGTTCGATTATGCGTAGTGGTTCTTCCAGTCATGTTTTCGTGCTGATTGGTCTTTTCCCGTTTATTTTTCTGTATTTTCTTTATTGCATGATAAACTGCTAGATAGGCATATTTTTATGTATCTTGCTATGTCCCCTGAGGACCTGATGATCTCTTCAGGTTTAGTGAGTGCATGGAGTTAGCTATTAGTACTAGATGGCGGATGGGATGATACGCTTTCGAGATTCAGGTATCGTATTGCATTTATTATCAGCTCATGCTTTCATACCTTATCATGAGATATCTTGTTTCCTGATTCAGTTTTAGACACTTGTTACTTTCTTAGAGTCTTATCGGACATATATGCTAGTGGGCTGCAGACCACGACCCATACTTGTTCATTCTTGATTATTATTCTTATTGTGGATTGAGATATAGTTTTGTCTTGCCTTGATTAGGCCCATTGCCATAGCCGTGACAGCATTTACGTATTCGAGTCGGGCTGGAGTCCGCTTGATGCGTAGCTGGCTTGCTCACGAGCTCGCGTCCGAAAACCGGGTGCGGGTCGTGATAAGTTTTTTGGTGGCTCATGCAGGTCAGAGCATATCGTATCGGTTACATAACTGTACTGATACGAGCCTGCGAATCTGACTAAACCTTAGAAATCTCAATCCACACTGCCTTGAAATTTCTTCTAGAAATTCTCTACGTCCTTGAAAACTCCATATTTGCTCTCGATTATTCTTCCTTTCCTTCTTGTACCATTGATTCTCGTCCCTTCCTATTCCGAGGTAACGAATGATCGTGCTGTCTAGGATTCATTAAAAATTCTTAAATTATAGTATAATATTGCTTAATTATTGAATATTTGGTTGTTTGTAGATATGAGGGATTATAGATGCCATATGTCCTAGATATTCTTGGTAGAATTATTAGCCACTAGTTAGAAGCTTATAAGATTTTAGTGACCTGTGTTTCAAGGGAGTAGTGTGACCAAAGGTGGGTAGAAGTCCTCAAGTATTCGGGATTATAAAATATTTTAGAGAAATTAAATTTGAGGAGATTAAGGTAATAGTAGACTTTGATTTTCAAGACATAGTTATGAATTAGAATTTCGAGGACGAAATTATTTTAAGGTGGGTAGATTTGTAGCCTCCCTTCCCGAATATTTTTGAAAATATTTTTATTTTTATTTATTTTATTTAAATGGTGATTTTTAAATTTGTTTTTATTAATTTAGTTAATTATTATGGTAGATGATTTTAGCCATGGTTGAGTTTTGAAGTACCAGACGACCAGGAATCATGGTACGGATAGTGCAGTGACGTACTTTGACTAGGGTTTAGCCATGGTAGGAGAATGCCGAGCCACAGGAGTGTCCTAACTAGGAAAACCAGGCCAAGTTATAGCATGACCATTATAAATAAGTTTAATTAATTATTATTAGATTTATTGACTTTGCAGGAACCCGGTTGAACCAAGTTAGTCCGAACTGGACCCGAACCAAATCCAAGCCTATGTAAGCATGCAGTGAAACCCGGGACGACCATGTAGGCATATTTATGTGTGTACAAATAATTCCTAAATAATTTTGGGTATTGATGTACATTTTTAATTATTTGGGATATTTGTACAATAGTTGGTATTTTATTATTAAATATGGTTTTACGATAATTGTACAATTTTCTGGACCCGGATAAAAGTGAATAGTATAGATTCACCAAACCACCATTTAATTATTTTATTATTTATGTGGTGATTAAATAAATATATTTATTACTATTATATATTATTGTTAATATAGATTATAATTATAATATTGTATTGTCTGTATGGAATTTGTGGTATATGAATATACATTATAATATATATATATATATATGTATAAATACTAGGATATATATATATATATATATATATATATATATATATATATATATATATATATATATATATATTGATTATATGGTCATGCAAATATATTTATAATTTAATAATATATATACATATATATATGTTGTGGATATTTATGTGTGTATATATATATATATATTATATATATATATATATATATTAAAAAAAAGGAAAAAGAAAAACAAAATAAAAAACAAACAAATTAAGCCAAAAGCCAGGCCAGGCCAGCCCAAGCCAGGCCGGCCCAGCCTAGGCCAACACCCCCACGCTCGAGCCTCAAGTTTTTCCAAACAGTAGGGGCCAAACACCCGAACTGAAATAGGCTAACAGCTGCGTGTTTACAAGCGTATTTATATAGAGAGCCGAGGGAGAGAGGGTCGATCGACCACAAACCCTAACCCACACGCCGCCACCTCCACTGCGCCCCTGCCTCTGGACGAGCCATGGCGACCCCCTGACCACCGGCGAGTCGACATGACGGCCACCGCCGGCCGGCAAGCGCTCGCGCGCGCCTGGAACAGAGACAACAACAGCAGCGAATACACCAAGGTACCGATTTCGTAGTGTTATTTCTTCGCGTATACTCGACGGTCTTCGATTCCGTAAAATCGTGTGGACATCCCATATAACCATCTAGGAACCCTTCCAATTAGTTCATAGCGAATCGACCCAGATTCGAAGAGAAATCGACACGAAGTCGATCGAAATTCTGATCGCAAAACAGGGCTAACACAGTCCAATTACCCATGTTGGAAGATCGATTCCGATCGATCCAGCGACCCTTTTGGTCAACCTTCTGAACAATGTTTTAGACAACCTATAGACCTTCACAATCTTCTTTACAGAGGCCAAAACCATTGACTATGTGTCGAGAAATCGAATCCCGAAATCGACCAAAAACCTGTTTTAAAAACTAGAAAATTGTCCGATACGGCGTACGTCCCGCCAATCCGGGCGACGTGGTCGTAAACCAAAAGCATCTAAAGCTGCGTATCGGCTTCGTGGTCGTATGGACTTTGACAGAATTTAAATTGGTCGCGTGTGCGTGACGAATTTGATCCGTATCCGTCGAAATACACTGTATCGGCCTCTGTGCAAAATTTTTAATTACTTCGTGCACGTTCATCAGATCGAGACAAAACTTGCGCCAACAGGACCGTATCGTTTTTCTGGTCCTGTATGCCAAGTTTGGTCCGATTCTGAGACAGTTGAATCAGAATGCCGTTTTGCGGGCCCCACGGTCCGATTCAACGGATGATTTTGTGCACGGCCCGTCGGAATCCAACTCTGGACATACGGTTGGGTTCGTATCGGAAAACCGGATCCGTAGACATATAGTTTGAGGACTTTAGAGACCGTTGACTCTGGCATACTTTTCGATACAAAGCGGGTCCAACGGCGGACATCATTTTTGTCCAAAATTACCGTTTTGCCCCTGTGTCCAGAATTGGACTTAAGGATAGACAATCCTAGCTAATTTGACTATTCTGAGAATGTTGGTAATGTTTGTTTCAGCTTTCGGAGACAGTTGCGATGACTTGGACTGTATGGCTTACCAGTTGACTATGTATTTATTTGATCTGCGTGCAACCTCCAGGCAAGATACCTTGTCTTCCTCTACAGTTTATTTCCATGCATATTTATATTATTATACAGTTTTACTAGTTGATTATTTATATGTGATTTGTATATCATGCCTACTAGTTTATATATAGCCATGTTTATAATTAGCTTTGTAGTTCATATTGGATTGGTTTTCTCGTGTATCGTGATTGGGTCGTGTCGTGTCATCTCTTGTACTTGGACTGAGTCGCATCGTGTCATAGGATGAATAAGTCATATCGAAACTGCTGTACCTTGAAATTCTTGAAGCTAACCTGCGAGTCCACATTAGGGGCGAGGGTTAGTAGTTAAGCTAACTTGCTAGCCCATACCAGGGGCGAGAGTTAGTAAGCTAATCTGTGAGTCCATATTAGGGGCAAGGGTTAGTAGTTAAGCTAACTTAAGAGCCCACACCAGAGGCGAGAGTTAGTAAGCTAATCTGCGAGTCCACACCAGGGACGAGGGTTAGTAGTTATATGTCCACACCTGCGAGTCCACACAAGGGACGAGGGTGATGCTAGCCTGCGAGTCCACACCAGGGACGAGGGTTAGTAGTATATGGTTCATACCTGCGAGTCCACATTAGAAACGAGGGTGATGCTAGCTTGCGAGTCTACACTAGGGGCGAGGGCTAGTAGTTGTTCAAACCTACGAGTCCACACTAGGGGCGAGGGTTTGAGTATTCGATTGGTTATCCGTTGACATCATGATATCGTGTTCTCTTGTTCTTCTCCAGCAGTTCGATTATGCGTAGTGGTTCTTCCAGTCGTGTTTTCGTGCTGATTGGTCTTTTCTCGTTTATTTTCCTGTATTTTCTTTATTGCATGATAAACTGCAAGATATGCATATTTTTATGTATCTTGCTATGTCCCCTGAGGACCTGATGATCTCTTCAGGTTTAGTGAGTGCATGGAGTTAGCTATTAGTACTGGATGGCGGATGGGATGATACGCTTGCGGGATTCAGGTATCGTATTGCATTTATTAGCAGCTCGTGCTTTCATACCTTATCATGAGATATCCTGTTTCCTGATCCAGTTTTAGACTCTTGTTACTTTCTTAGAGTCTTATCGGACATATATGCTAATGGGCTGTAGACCACGACCCATACTTGTTCATTCTTGATTATTATTCTTATTGTGGATTGAGATATAGTTTTGCCTTGCCTTGATTAGGCCCATTGCCATAGCCGTGACAGCTTTTACATATTCGAGTCGGGCTGGAGTCCGCTTGATGCGTAGCTGGCTTGCTCAAGAGCTCGCGTCCGAAAACTGGGTGCAGGTCGTGACAACTGAGTCTGTCATTGCCTTCATCGAACGCTTCAGGCGGCTAGCACTGAAGATGCCCTTCGGCATACCAGACTCAGAACTTATGTATACTTGTCGACATAACTTCCTTCCTACAGTGAAGTTCTGTCTGAGTATACATAAGTATGATACATGACCCGCTTTCATTGGGGCCGCCGATGCTGCTGAAAACGACGTTCCTAATTTGGAATTACTGGGGTTAAAAACACCTAAATCTGAAGACAAGGGCAAGCATCTTCAAGCTATCCCTAACCGTGGGGGTAAAGGAAAAGAAGTCCTGAAGGTCGACACTTCCAAAGGAGCTTCCAATTCTCAGGGCGCCTCCGACAAGCCTAAGGAGACCTTCTCCTTTGATGAAGACGATGTCATTACCATTTTTCACACATTGACGAAGGGTAATAAACTGACATTGCCTCCACCACGACGTCCTGCAGAGGCGAACCAACTCAACGATCCCAAGTACTGTCTCTATCATCAGTACGTGTATTATTCCACCAAGGACTGCATCGTCCTGAGAAGAAGATGCAACAGCTTATCGACAGCCAAGTGATCAACCTCGAAGCTGAAGACAAGGTCGTATCTTCTAACATGATCTCTCTTCAGTTTGGTGACTTTTCTCCCACAAAAGTCCCAGACGGCGTGGTCCCGATCCCCAAGGCGATAATGGAAGTCGTCAACCTACCACCAGCTCGCAACTCAACCTTGGTGCCACTCACGACTGAACATGGTGAGATCATGTGGGTCTATCCGGACCTTGTGCAAGAGATGACACAGGGGGTGGTATCTCCCAAAGCAAAAAGGGGCAAGAAATACAAGTCATGCCATATGGTGTCTTCTCCCATCTACGAGGTTCTATCTTGCGAGATGCGATCCGGAAAGACTTATATTCGGACGTACGATCCCGCACAAGAAGAAGCAGTACCTTCTCAAGCTCCTGCTGTAGCATTTGGGTTCATAAAATTTATTTTCTATTTTGGAGATTTTTTTTATTTTTATTTTAGTTAGAATCAATTATTAGCTAGGACGTTGATGTGGGATCGTAAGATTTTTGACCTAAGTCTATAAGTTAGATATAAGGATATTATGTTGTATATAGCCTCTGGGGCCTCTAGATAGTCCCTAGAATATTATTTTACCATTTTAGAATTTCCAGGATTTATTGGAGATTTTTAGATAATTTTTATATATTATTTTATTATTTTCTTATGCTTCTAGGATTTTCTGTGAGAGCACCCGAGGGTATTTTTTGAGGCCAAGTAATTTATTTGGGCTCTAGAACCCCTAAAATATTTTCTATATTTTTCTAGGAATTTTTAGAAATTTTTTGGGATTTATTTGGGATTTTTAGGATTTTTTATTGATTTTTATTTAATTTTCTGTAATTTAAAAACCTATTTCTAATTTAATTACCCAGTCAGCCAGGGGGGGCCCACCCGTCAGCCACTGAAAGCGGGAGGGCGGGCTCCACGTGGCAGTGTAAGGGGGGTGCAGGGCTTGGTCTCCGAGCCGCCCTCGGAATACTAATTCGAGCCGTGCTCGAAGCCGAGCCGAGCCCAGTTTGTGGTGACCGTTCGATCCAAGCAGCGGGCGCACCAGATCGCGCCACGTGGCCCCCAAGCCACCGCTTGGACAGCAGCCACCGACCTAGCCCTATATATATATATATATATATATATATTAGTTATTAGTCTTCCGAAACCCTATATTTTTCCAGCAGCTTTTAGTGGGAGAGTTTGATTGGGATCCTCGACTTCGCGGAGCGATTGCCGTTGATCCAGACGTCCTTTTCGCGTGCCGTTTTTTTTGTTAGAAGCGTATCGAGGTTAGGTTTCTGAATATATATTTTAATTTCTGTAATTTTGATCTCGAATTTCTGAATAATTATTTGAGTGTCGGTTGTCCAAAAATCAACACGTCGCACGGTTTTCGAGATTCCGAGCAATCTCGAACTCCGTTTTGCGATCCGTTTGAAGTTTTGGAAAGCTGACACCGAGCTCTACAACATATAATTTTTCCAGAAATTCAGAGTTTCATCTAGTATTTTATTTTATTCATAGAAGTCAGATTTGGTCAACGGTTCATCGATTTGGTCATAGTTAGCCATAATGGCGATAACTTTTGACCAAAGCGTGATTTTGCGGCACGGTCGATTCCAGTGCACTCATGGCGCTGAAATCTATCATGTTGCACACTCAGACTTTGAATTCATAATGTTTGACTAGTAAGTCAACAGTATGTCTCGGTTTGCGTGCCACGAGTCCCGAATTTGGAACCGTGACTTTTCTTGGCCAAATATTTTTGTGTAGATTATTATTTCAGAATTAAATAGGTTAAAATAGGATTTTAGATAATTTATTCCAGAATTAGAATAGTATTAATTAGTTTAAACCATTAGCCACTTTCTAGGATTTTTAGAGTGGGAATCGTTGATCTAACTTGTGGTTTTTATGTGACGGGGTAGATCGGGCTACGACGTCTTGACTTGTGACTTTATCATCTATCGGAGCAGGCAAGTATCACTATGACCTATATTTCCTTTATTTTATGCTGCATGTATCTTTGTGTCATCTTTTCACTATTACTTCCTTTTGGTTCATGGTTGTCATTGCTCATGATTACTATTGTGCACGAGAGTTAGAATCGTTAGGATATATATATGTTTATCTTTTACTCATTGTTTTCTATTGTTTACAGTTTATCGTATTACTAATATTTATCATAGTGGACATGTATTGTGAGTGAGTCGGGCGGGGGAATACAACAAGTAAGCATGTGGTCAACGAATTGAATACAGACCCCCTATACATTGATTGCATAATATCAGTCATGCACCACACGTATGACTGACGGATATCCCAAGCCGTCTACATGCTGAAAGTTGGTATTCTAAAACACACAGTACATGTGACTTAATTATTGTTGCTCTGTCGTCTATTGTTCTTCTTTCGTCAAGTCTACCTTCTTATTGTCATCGTGTTTTAGTGGTATGTCAAAGTCTACCTTCATATTGTTATCACGTCTCAAAGGAACTTTCTTATCATACAATGTCATGCCTGTACTTATCTTCAGTTAAATTCCTTTTATCTTTCCTTCATGCTTGTATACTATATTGTGTAATGTAGTGTTATGGTGATCTTGCTCCAATCCTGACTGGATAACTATTTTTCAGCTTTAGACGAAGAGATTTGCCCCGAGGTCTATGGTGAGTATGTTGGAGACACTGATGTCACTGGCGTACCCGGTTCCAGCACTGATGCGAATTAGCATATTTTCTTCCTTATGGATTCGCATTAGTTAGTAGTTTTAGTTATGGAGTTAGTTGTCTATTTTATTTTCTATTATCCGGGTTTGTTCCCGAGACTTTCTGAGTTGTAGTGGATTTTTCATATTTATTATTGAGACTATTGAATATTTTAGTGATTTTTGCTGGCTTAGTTGTGGATGATATATAATGCGTGTTGTGCTTGTTGTGGACCATTGTTATCATAGACAGCGTACTACCGCCGATGCTACGGCGTAGGCTGGACTTGGCCACGTACTCGTATTCCAAAATTGGGAGCGGGTCATGACAAGTTTTTATGGTGGCCCATGCAGGTCCAATTTCGCAAAAGACTGCGAACTCATGGTAGTGCTTAAGTTAGCTGTACTACTACGAGCCTGCGAATAGATTTGAAGTTAGGAGGTTATATCATCCACAAATAGGATTTCTAACCCTATGAGTCTATTTTATCTTAAGATCTTATTGTCTCTTAATTTGCATCCTGCTTGATTCCGTCCGTGATTTCTTCGATATGTTTGTATCTACCGTTCTAACCATATCCTTTCTTTCCATTTAGTTTGCAATGGTTGAGACAAGGCGCAGTGCGATCCGTAAGGGAAAAGGGTAGCTAACCCTTTTGCTACTCCCGAATCCGAAGGATCGACAGCAGAGAGTACCGAGTTAGTAGAGCCTTCTTTAGTTTTAGTTGGTATGCATGCTTAGTTAGTTGTTAGTCCCCTTATGTTCCTAGCCATTATCTCTCCGTGACTTAGATTAAGAAATTTTTGCTTGTAAGAGTTAGGTATTATACTATGCTATTTGTGATGTTTTGATTTTTGAGGACAAAAATCTTTTAAGGGGGATAGTTTGTAGCATTTGGGTTCCTAAAATTTATTTTCTATTTTGGAGATTTTTTTTATTTTTATTTTAGTTAGAATCAATTATTAGCTAGGACGTTGATGTGGGATCGTAAGATTTTTGACCTAAGTCTATAAGTTAGATATAAGGATATTAGGTTGTATATAGCCTCTGGGGCCTCTAGATAGTCCCTAGAATATTATTTTACCATTTTAGAATTTCCAGGATTTATTGGAGATTTTTAGATAATTTTTATATATTATTTCATTATTTTTTTATGCTTCTAGGATTTTTTGTGAGAGCACCCGAGGGTATTTTTGAGGCCAAGGAATTTATTTGGGCTCTAGAACCCCTAAAATATTTTCTATATTTTTCTAGGAATTTTTAGAAATTTTCTGGGATTTATTTGGGATTTTTAGGATTTTTTATTGATTTTTATTTAATTTTCTGTAATTTAAAAACCTATTTCTAATTTAATTACCCAGTCAGCCAGGGGGGCCCACCCGTCAGCCACTAAAAGCGGGAGGGCGGGCCCCACGTGGCAGTGTAAGGGGGGTGTAGGGCTCGGTCTCCGAGCCGCCCTCAGAATACTAATTCGAGCCGTGCTCGAAGCCGAGCCGAGCCCAGTTTGTGGTGACCGTTCGATCCAAGCAGCGGGCGCACCAGATCGCGCCACGTGGCCCCCAAGCCACCGCTTGGACAGCAGCCACCGACCTAGCCCTATATATATATATATATATATATATATTAGTTATTAGTCTTCCGAAACCCTATATTTTTCCAGCAGCTTTTAGTGGGAGAGTTTGATTGGGATCCTCGACTTCGCGGAGCGATTGCCGTTGATCCAGACGTCCTTTTCGTGTGCCGTTTTTTTTGTTAGAAGCGTATCGAGGTTAGATTTCTGATATATATATTTTAATTTCTGTAATTTTGATCTCGAATTTCTGAATAATTATTTGAGTGTCGGTTGTCCAAAAATCAACACGTCGCACGGTTTTCGAGATTCCGAGCAATCTCGAACTCCGTTTTGCGATCCGTTTGAAGTTTTGGAAAGCTGACACCGAGCTCTACAACATATAATTTTTCCAGAAATTCAGAGTTTCATCTAGTATTTTATTTTATTCATAGAAGTCAGATTTGGTCAACGGTTCATCGATTTGGTCATAGTTAGCCATAATGGCGATAACTTTTGACCAAAGCGTGATTTTGCGGCACGGTCGATTCCAGTGCACTCATGGCGCTGAAATCTATCATGTTGCACACTCAGACTTTGAATTCATAATGTTTGACTAGTAAGTCAACAGTATGTCTCGGTTTGCGTGCCACGAGTCCCGAATTTGGAACCGTGACTTTCCTTGGCCAAATATTTTTGTGTAGATTATTATTTCAGAATTAAATAGGTTAAAATAGGATTTTAGATAATTTAGTCCAGAATTAGAATAGTATTAATTAGTTTAAACCATTAGCCACTTTCTAGGATTTTTAGAGTGGGAATCGTTGATCTAACTTGTGGGTTTTATGTGACGGGGTAGATCGGGCTACGACGTCTTGACTTGTGACTTTATCATCTATCGGAGCAGGCAAGTATCACTATGACCTATATTTCCTTTATTTTATGCTGCATGTATCTTCGTGTCATCTTTTCACTATTACTTCCTTTTGGTTCATGGTTGTCATTGCTCATGATTACTATTGTGCACGAGAGTTAGAATCGTTAGGATATATACATGTTCATCTTTTACTCATTGTTTTCTATTGTTTACAGTTTATCGTATTACTAATGTTTATCATAGTGGACATGTATTGTGAGTGAGTCGGGCGGAGGAATACAACAAGTAAACATGTGGTCAACGAATTGAATACAGACCCCCTATACATTAATTGCATAATATCAGTCATGCACCACACGTATGACTGACGGATATCCCAAGCCGTCTACATGCTGAAAGTTGGTATTCTAAAACACACAGTACACGTGACTTAATTATTGTTGCTCTGTCGTCTATTGTTCTTCTTTCGTCAAGTCTACCTTCTTATTGTCATCGTGTTTTAGTGGTATGTCAAAGTCTACCTTCATATTGTTATCACGTCTCAAAGGTACTTTCTTATCATACAATGTCATGCCTATACTTATCTTCAGTTAAATTCCTTTTATCTTTCCTTCATGCTTGTATACTATATTGTGTAATGTAGTATTATGGTGATCTTGCTCCAATCCTAACTGGATAACTATTTTTCAGCTTTAGACGAAGAGATTTGCCCCGAGGTCTACGGTGAGTATGTTGGAGACACTGATGTCACTGGCGTACCCGGTTCCAGCACTGATGCGAATTAGCATATTTTCTTCCTTATGGATTCGTATTAGTTAGTAGTTTTAGTTATGGAGTTAGTTGTCTATTTTATTTTCTATTATCCGGGTTTGTTCCCGAGACTTTCTGAGTTGTAGTAGATTTTTCATATTTATTATTGAGACTATTGGATATTTTAGTGATTTTTGCTGGCTTAGTTGTGGATGATATATAATGCGTGTTGTGCTTGTTGTGGACCATTGTTATCATAGACAGCGTACTACCGCCGATGCTGCGGCGTAGGCTGGACTTGGCCACGTACTCGTATTCCAAAATTGGGAGCGGGTCGTGACACCTGCTGCCCCTACAAGCTCAGAAGCCGGCCCGTCTAAGCCTTCAACTACCGACAAAGCCAAGCAGAAGGAGACACAGTTTGACAAGCCTCTGAAGGTGCCAGCTCCCGAAGGCATGGATCGGCCCTACAACTTTGACATACTGGCACAGCTGGCCAATACACCTGCCAGGTTGTCTCTGTTCGATCTATTGCGACTCTCCAAAGAAACGCGGAAGGCCTTAAGTGAGGCATTACTACATGCCGACTCTTATCTCGCTGAAGTCAAATCCTCCGCTGAAGACCCTATCTCTTGTCCCCACTGCCACAGTACTATGGAAGTGGTGCCCAACATCACCTTTTTACAGGAGGATATGCTACTCAAAAATAATCGTCATGATAGACCCCTATACTATACAGGGTATATCGGAGCGATCAAGGTGGACCGCATGCACATCGATCCAGGATCCTCCCTCAGCATCATTCCTGGAAGTTTACTTCAAATTCTAGGAATCTCTCTGCACAAGCTATTTGCAACCAATACAACTATCATGGCTTTCAATGCTGGTCGAAGCTACCCACTGGGCAAGATCCGTCTCAAGTGCTAGATTGGTGATCTCCGAACAGAGGTTTTCTGCTATGTGATCGATGCCAATGTATCCTACAACGTCTTGTTGGGACGTCCATAGATACACGAGAACATAATCGTTCCTTCCACACTTCACCAATGCTTCAAGTACGTCAACAGCGATGGTGTCGTGAAGACGAAGTTTGCCGATGTCGATCCTTTTAAGGGCATCGAAGCCTACTATGGAGATTCGGTACTTTACCAATCTCAGCCCCCCAAGGATGACGGCAACGAAGCTGACAATAAAGCTGAAGCAAGTTCATCCTCCAATAATGGTCCCCTGATTATTCGAGTCAAAGGACGTACTGCTCTAAAAAGTACTCCGAAGCCTCTCACAATCTGGATGAAAAAGAAGAACCCTGACAAGGTCAAACCATTGACCATCACTCTCTGCAAGACACCTCAGGAGGAACCTGCAGAAGTCCGTCCTCCCAATCCTGAAGAATTACCCTACGTGGTGAACTTGGCCAAGACTGTGGCTCCTCTTCCAGATGATGATCCTCTCAATGAGTATATCAATACTCATAATAATGTACCATCAGCGGATGATGTTATCCCTGAAGAAGAACTTGCATATTTTCTTAGTAAAGGTTTATCTTTGAATTACTTTGATGTCTATAAATCTGTAAACCACTACATAGATACGATATACGCTCTAGAGCACGGCATAGGACCACACCTCTGTATGCCGGTCATGACGCCTCACCTACGGAAATTTTTTTACCTAGAATATATCCACTATTTCATCGTTCCAGCCAGAAAGAAGGATGAAGAGCTAATTATCTTCGGTCGAATAATTGGCGAGAGAAAATTCGTTCCGGACTCTACTTCTCCCAAGCACAACACGGAAGCTGATTATGACTCGAAGAAAATGCAACTTTTTTGGTATAGTTGGCAGGCCAAGAATATCATCCAGAACATGGGATATGACATCAAAAGCGACCAGGGGCTAAATTACGGCCGGGGACGACGGTTGCCAATACGACACTTTGCTCCTCCCGGCAAACCCAAGAACTACTATCAAAGAAACGGTGTTGGTTTGGGTTATGTCACTCCTCCAACAACTTTCGAAAGATCAGATGATGAAGCAGATCGTTGTTCTCACTCTTCTGATTCCTGCCTCTGGGACTCAGACTCCAGCATTGGCAACATGTTAAAAGCAACTCTGTCCGTCAACATGGTTTCAGTTGACCAAATTACGGATAATGTCCAATCGATCGATCTTAAAAAATGGGCTCAAAAGATGGATACTAGGTGGGAGCTGTGCTTCGTACAACGTGAACCACCTACCGAAGACGAAGTCATCCAAGTCAATTTAGGAGATGAATCATCTTTTAAACCAATTTTCATCAGTAAAAGTCTGTCAGGCGATGAATGCCAATCTCTTATACAGCTCATAAGAGAATACATCGACGTCTTTGCATGGAGCTATGAAGACATGCCAGGCCTGGACCCTAAAGTCACCATGCACCGCCTGAATATTTTGTCTAAAGCTAAGCAGTAAAGCAACAACAACGATGATTCCGACCAGATGTCATGGAGGCCATCGAGAATGAAGTTAAGAAGCTCATTGCCAGTGGATTCATTCGCGAAGAACAACACCCTGACTGGGTTGCCAACATCGTTCCAGTCATGAAAAAGAACGGTAAAGTTCGAGTATGTATCGATTACCGTGATTTGAACTCTGTATGCTCGAAAGACGAGTTTCCTCTACCGATCATCAACGTAATGATCGACAATACTTGCGGCTTCGAGCGGATATCATTCATGGATGGATTCTCAGGCTACAACCAGATCAAGATGTTCCCCGACGACGAGAAGCACACATCTTTTCGAACACCGTTGGGGGTATACTGCTATACGATGATGCCCTTCGGATTGAAGAATGCAGGGGCTACATACCAGTGAGCCATGAACACAATTTTTTGTGATCATTTGTGCAAAACTGTGGAGTGCTACGTAGACGATATCGCAGTTAAAAGTCGTCTCAAGGGCAACCACCTCCAAGACTTGAGAATGGTGTTCGAACTAATACGTACACACCAACTCAAGATGAATCCAACTAAGTCCTTTCTGGGAGTCTTCAGCGACAAGTTCCTTGGTTTCGTCATCACTTCAAAGGGTATACATCTTGACCCGAAGAAAGTGAAGGCTATCCTCGATATGCATCCTCCAAGAAATCTTAAAAAGCTACGCAGACTACAAAGAAGGCTAGCCTACATCAGACGATTCATTTTGAACCTTTCTGGAAGGTGTCAACCATTCACTCAGATCATGAAAAAAGGCGTATCTTTCGTCTGGACTGAATAATGTCAACGCGCATTCGATGACATCAAAAAGTATCTTACAAGCCCCCAGTATTGGTAGCTCCAATAATGGAGAAGCCTTTCTTACTATATGTTCGCGCTATAGACCATTCTCTTGGCATCCTATTAGCTCAGAAGAATGTAGACGACCATGAACATGCAATCTACTACCTCAGCCGCACAATGGTGGGTGTCGAGCACAGATACACACCTGTGGAGAATGAATGCCTTGCACTGGTATTTGCCATCCAGAAGACACGCCACTATGTGTCTGGGCAGACTATCCACATCATATCTAAAGTCAATCCTCTCAGAATACTCATGACTAAACTGGGTTTTCTTAATTCCCGTTTAGCTACATGGGCAATGCTGTTGACACCATATGATATGCTCTTCGTTCCTCAGAAGGCAGTAAAAGGCCAAGCATTAGCAGATTTTCTAGCAGCTCATCCGATGCCAGAATCTTCCAAACTCTATGACAAAATCCCCGATGAAGTAGTGGAGTCTAACACTGCAACTGAAGAAATCCCTATTTGGCGAATGTTCTTTGACGGTGCATCAAGAACAGGACCTAAAGAAAATATTATGGCCGGAGTTGGCGTTGTGCTCGTGTCACCTGATCATCTGGTTATACATCGTGCATATTCTCTCGTGGAACTATGCACCAACAACGTAGCCAAATATAATGCCCTATTAATCGACCTACAACTGGCAAAACAACTGGGAGTCGACTATCTAGAAGCTTACTGCGATTCTAAGCTAATACTTAGTCAGGTCCGAGGGGATTATGAAGTTCGTCACGAAAATCTCATCCCCTATCACAGAGCAACAATCGAGTTGGCGTCTACTTTCACTGGATTCTTCATCGAGCACGTGCCTCGACTACAGAATATAGAAGCAGATGCTCTAGCCGGCCTCGCTGCTTCCTTGACCTTCCATACCAATACTCAGCAGTCGATCACAGTGTCTGGTCAAAAACTATTCTGTGTGAAAAATGCCTTACATATTCATCAAAGTTACACAACGAAAACAAACGTCGATGTTAAATACTGGAGATTTCCTTTCATAGACTACGCCGTCTATGGGATCCTCCCCGAGGACCCGAAAGAAGTAGTGTCTATCTAAAGGCGATCCCTCAGATTTTACTACGACACAGCTACCAAAGTGCTATACTGATGCTCTTATGATGGGCTACTGTTACGATATTTATCAGACACAGAAGCCAAACATGCACTCCGGGAGGCTCACGACGGAGTTTGTGGTGCACATCAACCAGGCCCCAAATTACATGATTGCCTCAAACGAATGGATTATTATTAGCCCAATGATAGCAGATGCTGTTGAATATGCAAAAAAATGTAGAGCCTGTCAGTTCTACGCCGATTTCATTCATCAACTTTCGGAGTTTCTACACCCGACGGCAGCATCTTGGCCTTTTGAAGCCTGGGACATGGACGTCATAGGACCAATCAGCCCGCCATCTTCCAGAGGACATCGGTTCATCCTAGCCATAACCGATTACTTCTCCAAATGGGTGAAAGCTATACTACTCACCGAAGTGAAGGCGTCAAACGTGATCAGTTTCATCAAACATCATGTTATCTACCGCTTCGGCCTACCTCGCAGGATCATCCATGATAATGGTCCATAATTCGGAAGCCATGCATTCTATCGATTCTGCGACAGGAATCGAATACAGAATGTAGCCTCTACTGCCTACAATCCAGCGGCTAACGGGCTAGCAGAGGCCTTCAATAAAACCATCATTAAACTTTTCAAGAAATTCGTGTCTTCAAACAAGCGCGATTGGAATGAGAAGCTCGGCGAATGTCTATGGGCTTATCGTACAACGGTCCGAACTCCAACAGGCAGTACGCCATTCTCTCTGGTTTATGGGAGCGAAGCAGTTCTTTTCCTAGAAATCTAGATTCCTTCTCTTCGAGTAGCCTTAGCCAGCGAATTGACTACCGAAGAAAGCTACCGTTTGCGTCTACATGAGTTTGAAGCACTAGACGAAAAATACTTGTTAGCTCAGCAGCGCATTGAGCTATACCAAGCACGTCTTTCCAGAGCCTTCAATAAAAAGGTGAAGGAAAGAATCTTCCAAGTCGGTGATCCAGTCTTAGCAGTGAGAAGACCAATGGTCATGACGCACAAAACAAAAGGAAAATTCTAGCCTAAATGGGAAGGTCCTTTCATCATAGAATTAGTGTATTCTAACGGTGCGTACCGACTAACCAAGCCTGATGGTGACTTGCTTATGATACCTATCAACGACAAGTTCCTGAAGAAAGACTATGTGTAACCTTTTTTTCATAATGTTCACATTTGTTCAGTCATATAAATGTACAGTACGATGTTTATGTGATTTTAAAAAATTATCGAACTATTATTCGTATTTCAAGAGTCTTGAATACGCCTTGGATAATAGGTCCTCTAAAATATTTCCCCAGTAGAATCATTCCCTTTTTTTGACTCTGTCCAAACTCGGTTTGACGAAAACAAGTCACGTCCCTATTACCTCTGAATTGTTTTCCGATTATTTCTTCCAGTGAAATGATTAAGAAATATTTTGCCATGTCCATATAACCTCTGAGCAAAGCATTCATCAAGGATAATCACGTCCATATTACCTCTGAATTATCCACTCCCACCTAATGTTATACATATTTTCATGTCCATATTACCTCTGATCAGATATAGAACATCTCCTGCTATTATATCCATATTACCTCTACTAGCAGCCTCTGTAACTCCTATTCCCGAAATTTTGATTATATATCTTTCTATTTAGTTATTTGAATTAAGTAGTGAGTTTTTAGAATTTTTTATAAATAATTGTTTAGTTAATTATTACGGTAGATGACTTTAGCCATGGTTGAGTTTTGAAGTACCAGACGACTAGGAATCATGAGACGAATAGTGTAGTGGCGTGCCTTGAGTACTAGTGTATTAGCCATGCCAAGGAAGACCCAGCCATAAGTGTATCCTAACTAGGAAAACCAGGCCAAGTTGCGACTTAACCTCTAAAGACATTTTAATTATTTATTAATTATATTATTGACTTGTAGGAAACCCGGTTGCACCCAGCTAGTCCGGACTGGACCTGAACCTAACCAAGCCCATGTAGGCAAGTAGAGAGACGAAAGACGTCCATGTAGATATATACATGAGTATATATAGATATTGGTTCATTTTATGGTCTAGTAAGTAACCATTGTAAAATGAATATTAAATATAATATATATATTATTTGCTATTTAAATTATCTTGGATATATACATTAAATAATATTCATATAAATGTATCCTTGTGTATTATGGGATTAGATACACATGTATGGAATTGAAAATCTTGATTTGATGTATGCCACCTATAGATAGATTCCTTATGTGTGACCATGATAACGTAACATTAAAATTGACATACCCTGGATATCTTTCAATGTTCATGTCGTATTGGCATTTTGATGCACCACTTTTGGAGCATCCTTGGTTACCGAGCCAGGGTTTTGAGTATCTATGTTATGAAAAAGCGTGCTTAAGCGGCTCCCAGACCAGAGTTTGGGAGTATCCCTGATAAAGAAATTGTGATTTGTTATCTCAACAAGTTGAGCTTCTTATGTGTATGTCCTCTCCATGTTACATGGAGATGGATACAACATGATGAGGTTCCTAGCTGGTTGATGTGTGTTGTGTTTGTTATATTGTTATAGACATGACAATGGCACAACAGTCTTGGAGTATCTTCTTGCAAGACCAGAGATAGGTTTTAAATTATTCATTTGTAGTTTGGTTCTGATCAATTAACTGAGGCAACATGCTTATTGTACTTGTTTAGTTATTTGTGAGTCCTTGATTAAGAATAGGTGATAGTAACTATCAGGTTTTAGTTCTGCCACTTGTGGATTAAATAAATGTCTTCAAAAGATCAAAAAAGTAGTAGACATTAGTAAATAGCTAGTAGTTCTTGAAATAGGAGCCCAGCCCACAACAAACCCCAACCCAGCTGAGCTGAGCCCACGAGTAGCCAAAGCCCATGAACCAACCAGCCATAAGCCGACCCCCACCCCTGTTCGGATCGGGCGCAACATATATATACATATGTATATATCGAGAGATGGAGAAAAACCCCTCAAATCCTAATCCTAAATGCGCGCCACCACACCCCAGAGGCGCGCTCGAGGCTGGGCGACCCTCCTTGGCCCCGCGCGCTGCCACAAGCAGCCACCGGCGTCGGCCAAACAGCGTTGAACCACGGCCGTGCACGCGACACAGAGGAGCAGCGGCAACAGTATTGACGATGAAGCGCCAACTTCACGGTACGATTTCTCCGCCTACGTTTAATCGTTTTTCGATCCGTAAAGTGTTTTAGAAAGCCAGTATAACCAAGTTTCGATCCCAGTAGATAGATTTCGATATAACCTAACACCCTGTCTAGGAAATCGATGAGAAGATCATCAAAAACCTGTCCTTAAAACAGGACTGACAACAGTCGAGCTAGCCTACTTTGCATTTAATTATCTTCCAAACCATGCATGATTTCAAAAATCTACCTGAAGGCATTTATTATCAACACATAGGAGTCCAGAACCATTTTTATAGTTTGTGATTTTATCGTATATCTGCAAAATTATCCGTCTTCCAAAATTGTGAAAAATCTGTTTCTAAAACTTAAAAATCCATCGACATGGGATTCGTCTCGACAATCCGGGCGACGTGGTCGTGCACCGTAAGCATCGAAAGGCACGTACGGATATTTCGGATGTGTGGGCTTTGACGGAATTCAAATTGGTTGCGTGTGCGCGACGAATTTGATGCATATCTGTCAAAATTTACCGTATCGGCCTTTGTGCAACTTTTCTAATTACTTTGTGCACGTTCGTCAGATCGAGACAAAACTTACGCCAGCAGGACCGTATCATTTTTCTGATCCTGTATGACAAGTTTGGTCCGATTCTGAGACAGTTGATCGGATCGTCGTTTTGTGGGCCCTACGATCTAATTCAACGGGTGATTTTGTGCACGGCCCACCGGAATCCAAAATTGGACATATTATTGGATTTGTATCATCAAAACAAATCCATAGACATGTAGTTTGACGAATTTAAAGACCATTGACTCTGGCATGCTTTTCGGTGCAAAACGGATCCAACGACGGAGACCGTTTTGGCCCGAAATTACCGTTTTGCTCCTGTGTCGAGAATTGGACTTAAGGACAGGCAATTCTAGCTAATTTGACTATTCTAAAAACATTAGGAATGTCTATATCAGCTTTCAAAGAAAGTTGTGAGATTGGGACTTTCTGGAGTACCAGTCGACGGTATATTATTGGATCTTCGCACTACCACCAGGCAAGATACCTTGCCTCCCTCTACAGTCTATTATCATGCTTATAGATATCCTGTTGTTATCATATTATCTTTCAGTTTCTCTAGTTGCTATGGATTTATATGTTATCTTTAGTTCTCTAGATAAATTGACTTGATATGTTTTCTTCATACCATGTTCACATGTTTATTATCTTGCTTGACTTGATAGTATAGTATACCAGCTTGTTCATATTATAGTCCATGCTAGAGCAGTCCTTACCTGTGTCTTGACCGAGTTATACCTTGTCTTACCTGTACCCTGACTGAGTCGTGTCTTGGAACGAGTATGTGTAGTTGAACTGCTGAATCCTTGTTATCGTTTCTCAACCAGAGAGTCCACACTCGGGACAAGGGTTGATCAGTTGCATCAGAGAGTCCACACTCGGGACGAGGGTATTTGTTCCGTTTACACCAGAGAGTCCACACTCGGGACGAGGGTATTTGTCTTGATCTGTTTACATCCGTGAGTCCACACTCGGGACGAGAATGTTGACTTGTTAATTTGCACCAGAGAGTCCACACTCGGGACGAGGGTGCCTTGCCGTGAACTAACCTGTGAGTCCACTCGGGACGAGGGTTAGTGATTAGTTCAAACCTGCGAGTCCACTCGGGACAAGGGTTTGGTATTCCATTGCTCCCGTGTTCACTTATTCATCCAACAGTTTAGTTACGTGTTGTTGTTCTTGTATTCCAGTTCATAGTCACCTGTCAGTAGCCACTTGTCATTAGTCACTTGTTAGCAGTTTTGGTCGTAGTCTCTTGCCAGGTTAAATCTCGTTCCTTGTTTATATCCTGTTTATATTCACATGCATGATTAAACTGCTAGATAGGCATATTTTTATGTATCTTGCTATGTCCCCTAAGGACCTGATGATCTCATCAGATTTAACGATTGAATTGAGTTAGTTAGCAGAGCGGGATGGTAGATGATCGTGATGCATGATTCAGGTATTTGTCAGTGATATTACATTGTTATCCTTTCGTGCTTTATATTTCTTATCATGATATATCCTGCTTTTTGATTCACTTTAGAGACTCTTGCTATATTCTTTGAGTCTTATAGGACATAGTATGCTAGTGGGTTGCAGACCACGATCCATAGTTATTCATTCCTGCTTATATTACTTTTGTGGATTTGAGATATAGATTGCATTGCCATGATTTGGCAGTATACCATAGCCTTGACATCGTTTACGTATTCGAGTCGGGCTGGAGTCCGCTTGATACGTAGCTGGCTTGCTCACGTGCTTACATCCGAAAAGCGGATACGGGTCGTGACAAGTTTTTTTGGTGCCCCATGTAGGTCAGAGCATATCGTATCAGTTACGTAACTTTACTGATACGAGCCTACAACTATGACTAAACCTTAGAAATCTCAATCCACTCTGCCTTGAAAATTCTCTTAGAAATTTCTCTACCATCTTTGAAATTTCATATTTGTTCTCGATTATTCCTCCTTGCCTTGCAAACCCTTGATTTTCATCTCCTTCTATTTCGGGGTGACGAACGATCGTGATGTCTAGAATCTATCAGAAATTCTTAAATTATAGTATAATATTGCTTGACTATTGAATATTTGGTTGTTTATAAATATAAGAAATTATAGATGCCATACACCCTAGATATCTGTTGGTAGAATTGTTAGCGACTAGTTAGAAGATTATAAGATTTTAGTGACCGTATTTTGAGGAGTAGTATGACCAAAGGTGGGTAGAAGTTCTCAAGTATTCGAAGTTATAAAATGACTAGAGAAGGTCATAAAATATTTTTGGAGAAATTAAATTTGAGAAGATTAAGGTAATAGTAGACTTTGATTTTTAAGGAATAGTTATGAATTAGAATTTCGAGGACGAAATTATTTTTTAAGGTGGGTAGATTTGTAACTCCTCTTTCCGAAATTTTGATTATATATCTTTCTATTTAGTTATTTGAATTAAGTGGTGAGTTTTTAGAATTTTTTATAAATAATTGTTTAGTTAATTATTACGGTAGATGACTTTAGCCATGGTTGAGTTTTGAAGTACCAGACGACTAGGAATCATGGTACGGATAGTGCAGTGGTGTGCCTTGACTAGTGTATTAGCCATGTCAAGGAAGACCCAGCCATAAGTGTGTCCTAACTAGGAAAACCAAGCCAAGTTGCGACTTAACCTCTAAAGATATTTTAATTATTTACTAATTATATTATTGACTTGTAGGAAACTCGGTTGCACCCAGCCAGTCCGGACTGGACCTGAACCTAACCAAGCCCATGTAGGCAAGTAGAGAGATGAAAGACGTCCATGTTGATATATAGATGAGTATATATAGATATTGGTTCATTTTATGGTCTAGTAAGTAACCTTTGTAAATTGAATATTAAATATAATATATATTATTTTCTATTTAAATTATCTTGGATATATATACATTAAATAATATTCATATAAATGTATCCTTGTGTATTGTGGGATTACATACACATGTATGGAATTGGAAATCTTGATTTGATGTATGTCAGCTATAGATAGATTCCTTACGTATGACCATGAGAGCGTAACATTAAAATTGACATACCCTGGATATCTTTCAATGTTCATGTCGTGTTGGCATTTGATGCACCACTTTTGGAGCATTCTTGGTTACCGGGCCAGGGTTTTGAGTATCTATGTTATGAAAAAGCGTGCTTAAGCGGCTCCCGGACCAGAGTTTGGGAGTATCCCTGATAAAGAAATTGTGATTTGATATCTCAACTAGTTGAGCTTCTTATGTGTATGTCCTCTCCATGTTACATGGAAATGGATACAACAAGATGAGGTTCCTAGCTGGTTGATGTGTGTTGTGTTTGTTATATTGTTATAGACATGACAATGGAACAACAGTCTTGGAGTATCTTCTTGCAAGACCAGAGATAGGTTTTAAATTATTCATTTGTAGTTTGGTTCTGATCAATTAACTGAGGCAACATGCTTATTGTACTTGTTCAATTATTTGTGAGTCCTTGATTAAGAATAGGTGATAGTAACTATCAGGTTTTAGTTCTGCCACTTGTGGATTAAATAAATGTCTATGAAAGATCAAAGAAGTAGTAGACAGTAGTAAATAGCAAGTAGTTCTTGAAATAGGAGCCCAGCCCACAGCAAACCCCATCCCAGCTGAGCTGAGCCCACGAGCAGCCAAAGCCCATGAACCAACCAGCCATAAGCCGAACCCCACCCCTGTTCGGATCGGGCGCAACATATATATACATATGTATATATTGAGAGATGGAGAAAAACCCCTCAAGCCCTAATCCTAAACGCGTGCCACCACACCCCAGAGGTGTGCTCGAGGCTGGGCGACCCTCCTTGGCCCCGCACGCCACCACAAGCAGCCACCGGCGCCGGCCAAACAGCACCGAACCACGGCCGTGCACGCGAAACAGAGGAGCAGCGGCAGCAGTATTGACGGCGAAGCGCCAACTTCACAGTACGAGTTCTCCGCCTACGTTTAATTATTTTTCCATCCGTAAAGTGTTTTAGAAAGCCAGTATAACCAAGTTTCGATCCCAGTAGATAGATTTTGATATAACCTAACACCCTGTCTAGGAAATCGATGAGAAGAACATTAAAAACCTGTCCCAAAAATAGGACTGACAGCAGTCGAGCTAGCCTACTTTGCATTTAATTATCTTCCAAACCATGCATGATTTCAAAAATCTACTTGAAGCATTTATTAACAACACATAGGAGTCCAGAACCATTTTTATAGTTTGTGATTTCATCGTATATCTGCGAAATTATCCGTCTTCTAAAATTGTGAAAAATCTGTTTCTAAAACTTAAAAATCCATCGACATGGGGTCCGTCCCGACAATCCGAGCGACGTGGTCGTGTACCGTAAGCATCGAAAGGCGCGTACGGATATTGTGGATGTGTAGGCTTTGACGGAATTCAAATTGGTTGCGTGTGCGTGACAAATTTGATGCGTATCCGTCGAAATTCACCGTATCGACCTCTGTGCAATTTTTTTAATTACTTTGTGCACGTTCGTCAGATCGAGACAAAACTTGTGCCAGCAGGACCGTATCATTTTTTTGATCCTGTATGACAAGTTTGGTCCGATTCTGAGACAGTTGATCGGATCGCCATTTTGCAAGCCCTACGATCTGATTCAACCGGTGATTTTGTGCACGGTCCACCGGAATCCAAAATTGGACATAACGTTGGGTTTGTATCATCAAAACGAATCCGTAGATATATAGTTTGACGACTTCAGAGATCATTGACTCTGGCACGCTTTTTGGTGCAAAGCGGATCCAACGACGAATACCGTTTTGGCCCGAAATTACCGTTTTGCTCCTGTGTCCAGAATTGGACTTAAGGACAGGCAATCCTAGCTAATTTGACTATTCTAAAAATATTAGGAATGTCTATTTTAGCTTTCGGAGACAGTTGTGAGATTGGGACTTTCTAGCGTACCAGTTGACGGTATATTATTGGATCTTCGTGCTACCACCAGGCAAGATACCTTGCATCACTCTACAGTCTATTATCATGTTTATAGATATCATGTTGTTATCATGTTATCTTTCAGTTTCTCTAGTTGCTATGGATTTATTGTTATCTTTAGTTCTCTAGATAAATTGGCTTGATATGTTTTCTTCATACCATGTTCACATGTTTATTATCTTGCTTGACTTGATAGTGTAGTATACCAGCTTGTTCACATTATAGTCCATGCTAGAGCAGTCCTTACTTGTGTCTTGACCGAGTTATACCTTGTCTCACCTATACCCTGACTGAGTCGTGTCTTGGAACGAGTACGTGTAGTTGAACTGCTGAATCCTTGTTATCGTTTCTCAACCAGAGAGTCTACACTCGGAACGAGGGTTGATCAGTTGCACCAGAGAGTCTACACTCAGGACGAGGGTGTTTGTTCCGTTTGTACCAGAGAGTACACATTCGGGACGAGGGTGTTTGTCTTGATCTGTTTACATCCGTGATTCCACACTCGGGACGAGGATGTTGACTTATTTATTTGCACTAGAGAGTCCACACTCGGGACGAGGGTGCCTTGCCGTGAACTAACCTGCAAGTCCACTCGGGACGAGGGCTAGTGATTAGTTCAAACCTGCGGGTCCACTCGGGATGAGGGTTTGGTATTCCATTGCTCTCGTGTTCACTTGTTCATCCAGTAGTTCAGTTACGTGTAGTTGTTCTTGTATTCCAGTTCATAGTCACCTGTCAGTAGCCACTTGTCGTTAATCAGTTGTTAATAGTTTTGGTCGTAGTCTCTTGCCAGGTTAAATCTCGTTCCTTGTTTATATCATGTTTATATTCACATGCATGATTAAACTGCTAGATAGCATATTTTTTTGTATCTTGCTATGTCCCCTGAGGACCTGATGATCCTTCAGATTTAGCGATTGCATGGAGTTAGTTAGCAGAGCGGGATGGTAGATGATCGTGATGCATGATTCAGGTATTTGTCAGTGATATTACATTGTTATCCTTTCGTGTTTTACATTCCTTATCATGAGATATCCCGCTTATTGTTTCACTTTAGAGACTTGCTATATTCTTTGATTCTTATCGGACATATTATGCTAGTGGGCTGCAGACTACGACCCATAGTTGTTCATTCATGCTTATATTACTCTTGTGGATTTGAAATATAGATTGCATTGCCATGATTTGGTAGTATACCATAGCCTTGACAGCGTTTACGTATTCGAGTCAGACTGGAGTCCGCTTGATACGTAGCTGGCTTGCTCACGTGCTTGCATCCGAAAAGCGGGTGCAGGTCGTGACAGCCTCGTTCAACTTGTTATACATATTCAAAAAAACTTGAATATAAAATGGATAATAGGTCCACATCAAATTCCCCAGCGGAATACCCACCAGAAATATTCTTGCTACGTCCACATTACCGCTAGTTTCGATATTTCACAAAACCTCATTCATTTCGAAAAGATTCTTTATTCTTTACTTTAACATCTATCAAGAGACAAAAAAAGGTACCAGAGCCGTGACGGCTGGAAAGAAAAAACACAGTTACAAACAAAGAATCTAAGGGATACATAGGCGATTGATGTTGTCCCTTAGAGCCGCAATTTTGGCTTCAGACTTCGCGGTAGCTCGACGACGTGCCTCTTCTTGACGAGCAGCTTCATCCTCGAAAAGGATCAGACTCATATGCTCTCCCTCCAACTTTGCCAGCTGTTCTTCTAAATGGGTAGAACTGGTGACTGTCATGGCAGCCTGAGCCAAATAATCCTCCTGCTCAGATGTTGTCATCCTTAAGTCGGCTTCCAGTTGGGCGATCTCATTCTGGATCTGCACAATATGATTATATTTTTCGGTAATCTGCACAACCAGTTTATTCTTCGAGGCAGCACGCGCCTCACTTGTAGCGTTGACCTGGCCATACTGGTCAGCCAATTCGCGGATCTCTCAAACGAGGGCATCCTTCCTCGCCTGGAAAGTAGTCTTCTCCTCTGTGAGATCCGTGATCAAAGACTCGTCTTCTGCACGGAACAGCGACGTCGGGTTCCGCTGTTTGGATCCTGGAACCTGGCCACCTGACCCTCCAGGTCATTTAGAACTTTTCTCAGAGTATTGGCCCGCTCTTCATAACCGATAATGCTCTCGAGGGCCGCCACTTGGCATTCGGCAATAGCCTTCATAGGGCCAAAGACAGCATTCCGATTCAGGACTCCAGGAAGCTTTACTTTCAGCATAGAGTAGAAAGCTTTGACGACTTCCTGGGCCATCTTGTCATCTTCAGTGGAGGTCGTCGGAGAGAAAGCTTGGAGAGTTTCTTCTGCTCCAGGAAGGGATATCTGACAAGAAGCCAAACCTGACAAAAAAATAATATATACATCAGTAACCAAAAAAAGGAGAAGGGAAATATGAAAGAGTTATAATTTCGTACCTTCAGCTTGCTCAACTCCAGCCTGGGCTACGCCATCAGTCTTGGCTTTAGGGAAACCAAGAGCAGGTCCAGACTGTTCAAGAAGAACAATATCAAGGCCCCGAGCGGCATTAGGTCTGATATCTTCCACAATCCCAGCCGGACCAGGAGCAGATCCAGCAACAGTCCCCTCAGCAGGCTGTTCTACCTCTCCCTCTTTAGCCGAAACCGGCTCACTAACAGCTCCCCCCGCACCAGCAAAATTGGAGGAGCCGGAAATAACTTCTGTCCCTTCCTCAATGCCTGAGACTATGTTCGCGAGGGGTTCCTTCCCCTTGTCTACAAGGGAACATACAGTCGTGGTCAGCCTCACGAGGAGCATGCAAAATCGAAGTCGAAAAATTTCATCTGAAGAGAGGCACAAAGATAACGTACCCGTAGGAGGATGAGCCGATTGGACTTAATTCTCGTCCAACTCTTTCATCGCAGCTCCTATTGCAGACATATTCCCCAAAGATATTTCGTAGGAGGGACTAATCTTTTGATCGCCGTCATGGTCTGGACCTTCGCCCCGATCTTTTCGTCGCTCAAGTCTTACAGCTGAAGAAGATCCGCCCTCATCCATCGGTCGAGGACGAGCTGGGGACACTGTCGTCACGTCCACCTCCTCAGACAAGGAGGTACCTGCCCCAGCTGCAACTTCGGGGTCCTGTGCAAAGGATAAACGCAAGGGTAAGAAAGCTTCTAAAGGCTTGACCAGAACGTCTATAGAGTCTAGGAAGGGATCTACCTCCCAAATGGCAACGGCCTGCAACACCGTCTGCCGAGAAGACCTTCTGGAAGGAGGCGAGCCGGCACCCACGTCCACAACCTTCTTCCTCCCCAGGAAACAACCACCTTCTTCCTTTTTGGCCGTGGCACCAGCTCGGTGGAAGCCTTCCTCTTATGAGGAACGGCAGGAAGAGGTTCTTCAGTGTCCTCTTTCCGAGGCGCTGCAATGATAGGCTCCTCAACGACAACTCTCTGCTGCGGTGCTGCAGCCGGTTTAACTGTGGGCGCGATGCCTTCCTTTCTGCTACTCCCCATTGCTCGCACTCGTCCTATATCGGCAAGGGTAGGGGCAAGCATGGTCCCCGATATAAAACTATGCTCACGGTCATACCGAGAATGAAGGGTATTGACCTGAATATAGAACTTAGCAGGAGCAAAGAGCATGTGGGTATCGGGTTTATCTTCGGACAAGGTAAAAACTGCCCCTGTACATCCAGCATTGTAGTAGCCCCATACACGCGCCCCGTCGATCAGACTCCCTATAGACTGGAGATGAGGAGTGGAATTGCCCAAGAGAAGCTGGCTGTAGCCGAATTGCCGTACAAAGCGGCTTGGCAAATAAGGTTCTAGAAAAGTGTGGTTCCTGTTCCTGAATACCAGATGGGAAGGCCTAATGGATTGGAGCCAACGAAATACCCCAATAGGAAGGCTAGTAGTGAGTGCTCCCTCATCTACTAGGGTGTCTCCCGCGCGACCACTGCCAGACGAAGGCGATACTCTGAAGAATTCATAGTTCTGTAGAAAACTCAAAGCCCTCCTGCAAACAGGCACCCCTGTAACGGTTCAATCCGTGTCTCTGAACCTCCGAAGGAAGACATCTCCCACCAAAGAGTCTGCTATCAGCCCAGTGTTCATCAATCTGGGACAATGCAGCACCAGCCACCCCATCTGATAGTGGAAGGGTAACTCAGTTGTAAAACCCCTAAATTTTACTAATTTTTTTTATTTAATTTTGGAATTGATTTGTTATTTTGGTATTTGTACTTCGTAATTGTACGTTGCGTACAAGTTCATATTTTTCGTATTTGTACGTAGCGTACAAAATTACGAGATGGTATATATTTTTATATATACAAATATTTTATTAAAAGAATTTTTCGTATAGAAAATATGTTTTTTATTTTTATTTATTGTGTCGCGTCGAGATTGCCAAACCTTTATTTTTCATTATTTATAAAGAAGGCAATTTTATTTTATGATACAAATATAAGTGATAATTTAGAAAAACTGTTGCTTTATGTCAAAATAGACTACTTATTTGCGAGTGACATGAAATTTATTTTATTGTCCACTTTGATATTTTTTGAAAACTAATTGTTTATTTATTTATAAAAAATGTATTCCAAATATTTAAAGTTTATTGTAAATTTTGAAATTATTTATTAATATGTTTTTATTATTTATAAAAAGTTATTTTGAAAATTATTTAATTTAATATTTAATTAATTATGATGATTTAAATTAGAAAAGATTATATTGGCCTTATTTTAAAATAGCTTTAAATTAAAAATAAGTTTTATCTAGATTGATTTGGATTCGACAAATTTATTTTAAATCGATTTGAATAATTATGTAATTATCTAACGGGAATTTAAATCCACCCAAATCCTTATCCAACTGGGCATTTCCACATCCTATAAATAGGCAGGTACTCCTCCATAAATTCCTCACATCCACAAATTTCTTCACAAATATACGTACATCGTGTCCGTGTCCTCTTGTCATCCTCTATATTTCTATTTTGTTACACATATAGTGGTTTTCCTATCCGCGTCCGACAACCCCGGACGTCAACCCATCCCGTGTCTCGCAGGACACATGCCGATACTATCCTCTCTCTAAAATCCCTAAACCTATCCTAACCCTGTCGACACCAGCCCCTCCTCGTCAGACTCTCCCACCTGGAGCCATCCTCCCCGTCCCGGCCGCATAACGGACCCACGACCACAGTGCCCCGACCTCACTTTTCCTCTACTCCTCCTCCGAGGCTACGCCACCACCACCACCACCACCACGAACAGCAACCCAGTTCCTTCTCGTACACCACCGTAGTCCTCACCTCCGCCCACCGAGTCCCCATCGTCGGCAACTCAGCCTGCCTCAATCATAGCCAACCTATCACCATTACAACCCTACCAAACTACCTCCGCCACTGCCACCGCCGATCGCGACTGCGAAAACCCGATCCCCTAACTCCACACACACCCGTCTCCTCCGCAGCACCGCCACCCGCGGCTGCCAGCACCACCGCACACCCGACCACCACCACGCAAAAAAAATCACCGTCCCCAAATAAAACCCTAAAACCCACGATCTACTAACCTCCATGAGCCCTCCGCTCGTGGCCAGGCCGGTGAGCGCCCCGCTCTCGCCATCGCCATCCATCGTGTTTACGCGGCCATCCTCCTCTAAGCCACGAACCCCATCGTCTCCGGCGGAGGCCAGCCAAGACTGCCCCCGCCGCCATATGCCACCATACCAATGCTGGCTGTGCACCTTCATTCGTCGTGCTTTGGGCCGTCGGCGACTCCACTCTCGCTCAACCCCATCCCCCTCTTCCAGCCAGCGTCGCCCCTTGCCGCCGGAGCTTCTCCGTGATCCCCGACTCCCTCCTTCCCCTTTTCCGACCTCCCAAACGAACCGCCGGCATCTCGCCTCTTCCGTCCTCCACTTTCGACCAATCCGCCTCTCTTCCCTCTTCTCCTTCCTCTCGATCTCCCTCTCCTCCATTCCTCAAATGTTACTTTCCCCATTTTTGAGAATGATAAAGTTCTCTCCCATGAGGAGAGAACAGAGTTATAAAGCTCTGTGGTTGTTTTATTTATTTTCTTTATTTATTATATTCATTATAAGTTTACCATTGTTATACTATTTTAAGAGATACACATTATTTTATTTTGTGTAGTAGGTGTTGTTTTGTTTTGGGTTGTTCATTTTTGTTTTCATTACAATTTTTATTTTTGGTTATTATTACTAATATTATTATTATTATTAAATAGTAGTAGTAATAGTATTATCTTTATTTTGTTATAATGCTAGATAAATTAGGTATTGACAATAGTTTTATTATATAATTATTTTATAATCAAATAAAATATATTTAATAATAGTTCTAGCTACTTTCAAGGAGTTTTGTTCCAAACTACTTTATTTAATAAAAGTAAGATTTTTAGCCCAAATAAATTTGTAGACTTCCAAAATATTTATTTAAAATATTTTGATTTATAATAATGTGTGTAGTCCACACCTATTTTCAAAATAAATTTATAAACCCTAAAATTATTTTTATATTATTATTTTTTTCCTACCAATTTTAAATGTAATTTGGATCTAAATGAGTTATTAATGTTTTCAAAGATTTATTTAAAATATTTTATGAAGTATAGTTATTATTTATAAGCGTATTTATACAGACTTTGGCTTATAGTCTAAATCATGTTATTTCTCTATTTTCAAATATTATTTTGCTAGTAAATATGACTTCTCATATTAGAAATACTTTTCTAAAATGTATATATATATTATTTCCTCCAATTTCATCATTACCAATTCTTGACCACTCTATTCCTACTATCTTTCGAATCTCGACTTCTTTATATCATTCCTAGCCAATTTGACTATTCCGGACTTAATGACATGGTCCGTACCATCATCTGAAATTATCTTGCATAGTTTTGATGTCTAGGACTATTTCAGTGCCGATATGATCTTATCACGCCGGTCAACTTTAAATCAAACTGAGAGGTCGTCTTGTGTAGTTGTAACATCAAGATTATATTTTGTGCCACATTGATCATCGCAGCACACCAGAAGTCCTACCAGGCAAGTATACCTTGCTAATTAACTGTCAAATTATTTATTTTCTGTATTATTTATTTTATTTCATATTGTTAGTTTCCTTTGTTATAAACTGCGCGTACAAGCCATACTTGGGTGCAAGCGACTCTATTTGTCATTTTACTTTACTATATGCATGTTAACTTAGTGTTAGCAGACTACCTTCTTGTTGGGGGATATCCTTAAATCACCCTTGGCTATGACACACACACTATACGGTTGGAGACATGTTGCTAGGGGCACGACTTATGGACTGGCCCTCTCTAAAGTCGTGTGACGGATAGATGATCGTAACTGCTATGATTACGGTTTTAGCGACTCAAGCAGTTACAAAACTGGACGAGCCATGGACATGACTTGAACAGTGTAGGAAATATTGGGGGAGGACAGTCGCTAATGCATATGGGAATCCAAACAGGTAAACCACAGTCTCCGGATGGAACTGTGGCAATTTATTTGCAGATGCCCTCTGACGTTTTGGACGTTACGAACGGATACAGATGACTGGATGCCAGTTACGTACACATAGCCTAAAATCCCACCCATGCGTATGAAATTTGTCCTCTAAATTGCACATTAGGCGATTAGAATCTCCTTTGCATATTTGTGTCTAGATAGTCTTTTATATATTATTTTATTATTCTGATAGTTTATATTATTCTAACAGTTCATATTTGTGTCTAGGATAGTCTCCGCCCAACGATTGTACCATAAATATTCAAGTTGATTTCATATTATTATTCTTTTCGTTGTGGATGAGATTTACTTTGTCTTGGATTACTGCATTTTACAGCTTATGTATACAAACAAGACCCATATACTTCGTATGTATATAGCTGGCATGTCTACGTACTTAGTCCTACGTATTTTGGGACTGGGGCGTTACATCAGTCCTAGCAAAGTCCTTCATACCTTCGGGTGTTATCGCGTTCACAACAAAATGTCACAAACCTCGTTGGATGGCACAGACCATCGCTAGAAGCAGAGCAAGTAGGCGTCCAGAGGCCAGCTTTACAGCCAGAAGTATCATATCCCGGCTGATTCTCTCAATAGACCCTGAACCACCAGGGACTACGCAGTCACGAAGCCATATCATTAGGAAAGCGGCTAGCACCACATTTTCTGACATCTTGAACTCGAATTGCCTGAAGAAATGATAAATCGGGGAATTTTCCTCAGGATCATCAATATCTTTGGCATCCGCAGCTCAGTGATCTGCCATCAGCTGCTCTATCTCAGAGCTCGTCAAGGGCTTGCGAGACGAGAAGGAGACTGGGCCGTTTTTTCTTTCTCTGGTGAAAACATAGTTAGTCCATGCCCTCGTATGTGGAAGGGACCCCTCAGTCTTACCCTTCTTCGTAATCTGGTGACAAATGAAAAAGTGACAAAGTAACTCTTTGTACACCTCCGTCATATCAGGGTTCTCCTTCTCCAGATCCAAGATCTCTACATCACTGGGGACGTATTCTGTATATGGCTCCGTCCCCCAGGGAAGTTTGGATACCGTCTGCATCTCGTGAAGAGCCAAACCCATCTCCCCGTCCGGAGTGAAGAAGGTGCACGTATGATGGTTGTACAGCTCTGCCAAGGAGACAAACATTGGCCAGTTAACCTTAATACCATATTTGGTGGCCCTGACGGCATAAAAAAGACCGACAGCTTTTAGGGTGGCCTCGTGAGTCGAGAACACCCATCCAGTAAGGTCACTCCAGAATGGAACAGAATGTCTCCAGCCTTCCATCCGTATCTTCCCTCCCGGATATGACTCCTTCTTCGACAGCATCAAATTGGAGAGAGTCTCAGCAGCATAGGGATGAAGGTCAGTTGGGACATCGTTCAGTATAACACCAGGTTATAGCCCCCTCATGGAGGAGGACGTGAAACCCTTGACACACTTGAACGTGTCCTTCTTTCGGTCACCAGAGTTGAACTGGATCCTGCCAGAAACAACCCCAGGCAGTTCAGGGGCCAGGTCCCATTTCATCTGCCTCTGCACAGTCAGATCAGCAAACGCTGACAGAGGGTATTGGCGCTTTATCGATGGCAACCCTATTCTTTGGTCATTTAACTTAACTACCAAAGGGTCTTCCAAACATATCGTCGCGTCATCCTCGAATCCTACACTATCACCGAATAGAAAGTACGGCTTCTTCCAACGACGTGTCCCTCCGAGCTTATCATCATTAATCATCTACTTCAGAAAGGTTTTGTCATGTTCAATTATAGAGATCGTCCGTTCCGTGGGTTGATCATGACTGATCTTGGCCTGAACATTGCTGACCATGTTGGTTATGAGGCTTGTGCCGAGGACGTGGCAAGCAGAGCCGAAAGGGATACCGCCAAGTTCTGGGACAAACATGTTTACTGCAAGGACAGAAAAGAAAGTCAGACTCAGAAATCTGCAGGAAAAACTAAGTGCTGAAGGGCTCTTATGCGCCCAAAGGACTATGCGCCCAAAACAAACATATGGGCGCATAACGTACAGCATAACGTGCACGCATAACATGCAAACAGCATGTGGTCGTGTCACGACCCGCACCCACTGTGAGGGTACGAGAACGTAACAACGCCCAGCCTACGCCGCAGTATCGGCGGTAGAACGCTGTCCTAGGTCAACATTCATCTAGCAATATATCTCTAAACAGTTTATACTCTCCGAATGGGGTTGACATAGCAGTAAAACTCAATCACAACTAAGGAAGAGATAGCACGATATGAAATAGAACTCAAGGAAATAAATAGATGAAAAGTAGTCTAAGATAATCCCAGCAATATCCAGAAGTACATGGTCTCAGATACAGGATGAAAGAATATATACAACTCTGAACTCCAAATAAAGTCTAGCTAAAACATGTCTCAAGACTGCATAAAGTAAGATAAGCCTAACTAATCTAGTCTAGGCAATCGGGGTGATATCCTCAGCTAGAGCTGGGTCCTCCTGAGGGTCCAGCTCGCAGGTGTCATCTAAGGATGCCCCGTAGTAGGTATCCAGGCAAGCCTCTTCCTCGTCCTCTGTAATATTTTCAACAGGTCCAGTCAGGACAGGAGCGAGTACAGTACATCTCAACAGTTCATAGCAGGTTAGAAAATATAATCATGCAGTAAAGTAAGATACAGGTGCTGAAGAATACAGTATGTAAACAGAGAGAAAGAACTGTAATAAAAATATCTACTATAAGTAAGGAACTAACAGTGGCTAGTGAGTCAGAGTACAGGATAGCACATGTGAACGGGACAGATTTGTACATGATCTACACTAAAGAGTTGTACATGATCTACACTACTATAGAATTGTTCACATGACTACTCGCACTCCCCCGTTCCCCAATTAATACACAAGGATCTAAGCAGGTTATGTTATTGTACATGATATCATATGGGGCCCATGAAAGGGTGCACATGATAGTATACATGAAGGCTCTGTGAACATGAGAGTACATGGTTCACAAGAGTGTACATGTATGGTGAAAGCACAGGAGTACATGATGAAAGTGAAACGCACATGACACAATGTACCCGATGCTCCCGAGGGGGATAACATCGCATGAAGAGATCCGTATAGTACTAATCCGTGATAATGTCGTGACAGCACAAGTAAAGTAATTTAATGCAGGAAATAATTCTAAGCAGGATATGAAATGATCAGAGAATGTACTCGCCTGGTATCTGAGTGTCCAATATGAAAGTACTGTCCGAGGAGTGGTGTCTGGCTCCTAATCAGAACAGTACAAGTCACAACAAGTCCAAAATGGTAAAATGAAGTCCTACTATGCATTCTACATGATTCTAGGTCAATCTAGGTCAAAGTCAACTCTTGGTCAACCTTGGTCAACCAAGAAGTCAAACCTAAGTCAACTATGGTCAAACTAGGTCAACCAAGTCTAAATTAGGTCAAACTAGTCTACACTAGTCTATTCTAGGTCTAAATAAGCTATACAAGACCATTCTAGACTTTCTAGGCAAACAGATTCACATATATGCCATAGGCTGTATCATGCCTATAAGCTCACCCAGATAATACTACACCTATGATATATTATCTAACACATTCATAGACATACACTAGCATTAAGTTACCTATATACCTATACATAGGTATAGGCACATTCACATAGATATCTATATTACATACCTTACTATAGGTTATAATACATATATACAAATAGATATACATTACCCTATATATATATACATTACATAGGTTATAGTGCAATTATTAAGAAACATGAAATACATGAAATACGTTGTGGATCCCCACTAGTACCGTCTCAACTGTGATACATGAAATACGTTGTGGATCCCCACTAGTACAGGCAGCAAGTCTAGCCTGTATGCAACGTCACCGACTCTCCCGCTGATAACGAAAGGGCCGATGAAGCGCGGGCTAAGCTTCCCGTCTCCACCAAAACGTATCGTACCACGAGTCGGAGATATCCTCAAGAAAACCTGGTCTCCGACCTAATCACAAGCAAGGTCTCAATTAATTATAATAAGCAAACATGATCAAAAATCACAAACAAGGAAACCTAAATCTAATCCTACTCTAATCTGTACCTCAAACTCCAAGGGCCTCCGGTGGCTATCGGCCCAGTGCCGATGTCTGTCCTGCGCCACGCGAAGTCTGTCCCTGATGAGCTTTACCTTCTCGGTCGCATCAACAACCATCTCTGGCCCCAGTAAAGCTCGCTCACCAACATCATCCCAGGATAAGGGTGTACGGCACCTACGTCCGTACAGAGCCTCGAAAGGTGACATCTCAATGCTGGCCTGGAAACTATTATTGTAGACAAACTCTACCAAATGAAGATGATCCTCCCAGGAACCTCCAAAGTCTAGGACGCACGTCCGCAGCATATCCTCAAGGGTCTGAATAGTCCGCTCTGACTGTCCGTCCGTCTGGGGGTGGTATACAGTACTAAACTTGAGCTGAGTGCCCAAGCTGGTCTGCAGACTCCTCCAAAAATGGGAAGTAAAATGGCTATCCCGATCTGAGACGATGCTGACCGGAACCCCGTGAATCCTGACTATCTGCCGCATATACAACTCCGCCAGCCTCTCTGTAGACGTACCCACCTTGAATGGCAAGAAGTGGGCCGATTTGGTCAACCTGTTAACGATGACCCAAATCGCGTCTTTTCCTTCTGGTGTGCGCGACAATCCTGATAAGAAGTCTATAGTGATATGCTCCTATTTCCACACGGGAATGGGCAGCAACTGCAACAATCCACCGGGCCTCTGTCTCTCTGTCTTGACCTGCTGACAGACCAAACACCTAGCCACGAAGCAAGCCACCTCCCGCTTCATCCCTGACCACCAAACATGCTCCCTCAGATCTCGGTACATCTTGTTGGCAACCGGGTGTATAGAGTACTGAGATCTGTGGGCCTTCTGCATAACCTGCTCCCTGAGATCTCCACTGGGCACACATAACCTGGAACCGTGCCTCAAGGCACCATCCTCTGCAAGAGAAAGCTCGCCCTCCAGCAATCCTACTCGAACCTGCTCTCAGAGACACCGCAGAGCAACGTCCTCAAACTGTGTCGACTTGATCCTCTCCACCAAGTCTGACTGAATCTGCATCCCCCATAGCTGCATCTGCACTCCGGGCACGATCACCTCAATCCCAAGGTTCTCCAAGTCGGCAAGCAAATGTCGATCCATGGTCAAACACATGGCTGTCGGATACCTACTCAAGGCATCGGTAACTACGTTGGCCTTCCCTGGATGATACTGCAGTGCAATGTCGAAGTCCTTCATCAACTCCAGCCATCTGCGCTGCCTCATGTTCAACTCCTTCTGAGTGAACACATTCATTAAGCTCTTGTGATCTGTAAAGATCTCCACCCTCTCACCATACAGGTAATGCTTCCACAGCTTCAGAGCAAAATTTACTGCTGCCAGCTCCAGGTCGTGGGTGGGGTAGTTCTTCTCATGGGGACGCAATTGCCTGGAAGCATAGGCAATCACCTTTCCGTGTTGCTGCAACACACAACCCAGCCCCTTCCCTGAAGCATCACTATAAATAGTGAAACCACCCGATCCTGAAGGCAATGTCAGAATCGGAGCTGTCGTAAGCCGCTTCTTCAACTCATGAAAAGCTGCCTGACACTCCTCTGACCAAACGAACTCAGCATCCTTCCGGGTCAACCGAGTCAACGGCTCTGCAACCCGGGAGAAATCTTGTACAAATCTCCGATAATACCCTGCCAGCCCCAGGAAACTCTGATCTCTGCAACTGAAGTCGGTACTGCCCATGCCTCAACTGCTACAATTTTCTTGGGGTCAACTGAGATACCATCTCCAGTCACCACATGCCCCAAGAAGTCCACCCGGTCCAAGAAGAACTCACACTTGGAGAGCTTCCCGTAAAGCTGCTCCTTCCTGAGAGTCTCCAGCACGATCCTCAAATGCTCTTCGTGCTCCTCCTCAGTCTTGGAATATACCAAGATATTGTCAATAAATACCACCATAAACTGATCCAGATACTGGTGGAACACCTTGTTCATAAGGTTCATAAATACTGCTGGTGCATTGGTTAGCCCAAACGACATAACCAAAAACTCGAACTGCCCGTACCGCATCCTGAAAGCGGTCTTAGGAATATCCTTCCTCTTCACCTTCACCTGGTGATATCCCGACCTCAGATCAATCATGGAAAATACCCGAGCTTCGCTCAACTGGTCAAATAGATCGTCGATCCACGGTAGTGGGTATTTGTTCTTGATCGTGAGGTTGTTGAGTGCCCTATAGTCAATACACATGCGTACTGACCCATCCTTCTTCGGCACGAACAACACTGGTGCACCCTATGGCGACGAACTTGAGCGGATGAAGCCCTTGTCCTGTAGCTCATCCACCTGCTTCTTCAGCTCCACCAGCTCGCTGTTGTTCACCCGATAGACATGCTGAGAGATGGGTTCCGCTCCTGGAACCAAGTCTATCGAGAACTCTATGTCCCTGTCTGGTGGCAATCCCGGTAACTCCTCTGGGAAAACATTCATATACTCTGCTATCAAGGGGTGTGGAATCGTCTGCTCCTCGACTGAGACTCCACAGAAGACTCCGCTGCTCTGCTCTGCCTGACGTCTGGAGTACTCGAACTCTGGCTCCTCCAGTGCTCTGATGAGAACTCTACCCCCTCTGCAATCAATGCTGGCGTGGTGCCTGCTCAACCAATCCATGCCTAGTACAATATCGTAGTTCGGCAATGGCATTACGAGCAGGCTCACCTCCAACTCACGGCCTCCCAAAACTACTCTCCGGCCCTTACAAACATCACTCACGAGGATAATGCCACCCCCGGTCGTGATCTTGTAAGTCCTAAGCAACGATTCAGCTATGATACCGTGTCTAATCATAAAAGATACTGATATGATCCTATACGAAGCACCGGAATCAAATAATGCAAAGGCTGGACTGGAGTCGAGTAGAATCAAACCTGCAATTAGCTCTCCTATCGCCTCTGTATCCTCTGCTGCCATGGCGAAAGCTCGCCCCTGCTGGCCTCCCCTGGCCTGCTGCTGGTGCTGGACGAACCTCTGCTGCTGCGTCGGCAGGGCTGGTCCCCTCTGCTGGCGTGCTGCTGCTCTGGTTCCTCCTCCCTGGGTTGCTCGTCCCCCATACCTAGCACAATCCCTCAACTGGTGATCTGCCGCTCCGCAAAGAAGGTACCTCCCGAGCCTCTTTCTGTACTCGTTGAATACATGCCCAGGCTTCTTGCAGAAGGTGCAACTGACTGTCTGGTGCCTGGGTGTCTGATGCTGAAACTGCTGCTGGTGAACTGGCCTCTGCTGAATCGGCTGTGGCTGGAACTGCCTCTGCTGCTGATGCTGAAAGTGGGGCCTCTTGGCCTGGCTCCCGCTGCTGCTGCTGCCCCCAACTGGGTCTCGCCCCCTCTTGAGCCTAAGCTCAAGATCATCCTCTGCTAGCAAGGCTCCCGTCAAGATCTCCTCGAACGTAGCATCCCGGTTGCCCTTGGTCAAGGACTTGACCTCCTTGACTAGACCCTTCCGGAACCTCTGGGCCTTCGCCGTCTCGCTCAAACCCTCCATAAACCTGCCGAGGCGGCCGAACTCCCCGGCATACTCCTCCACTGAGAGACTCCCCTGGACTAGGCTCTCGAACTGCGACTCCAAGGCTCTGAGTGCTGAATCTGGGAAGAACTTCTTCTTGAAGAAGCCCTTGAACTGCTCCCAAGTCTGCCCAGGTACCCCCACCCTGGGATCTGACTGATACCAGGTGCGAGCGAGATCTCGCATCCGGCTAGCTGCGGCCTCGATCTAAAGATATGCTGGCATCCTGGCCAAGTGGAAGATCTCCTCTATATGCTCGATCCACTCATCGGCATATAGGATCCCCTCGGTCCCCAGAAAGTCTCTGGGGCTCATCTTCTGAAACTGCTCGATCTCCGGTGTCCTCGGCTGCTGCACCACTGGTCGAGCTACGGCTGTCGTGACGGCCAACTCCATGCCTCTGTCCTGTCGAGCCTGCTATCGGTCCATGAACTGTTGAAAATACGCGAACATCTGAGCTGCGTCCACGTATCCTGGAGGCGGTGGCTGCTGAAAGGGATCCTCTGGAATGACTGGGTCCTGCCTCCGAGTTGGTGGATGCATACCCCCTACTGCGGCTGCCGAGGTCTCAATACGAGCAGAGGTGGCAGGAGCTGCAGTCCCCTGGCCTCGCTGTACTGGCTGAGAGGTAGCAGTCCCCTCTATAGCATCCTCATGAATGGCATGCTGCGATCGAGTCTCTACCATCCTGAAGATAGACAAACAAGAGTATCAATTTCTGAGAAAGAAGCGAAATAACAAAGGCGGACAATTATAATTCAAAGGATCAGCTGACAAAAGGATTTAGATGGCAATAAAAGAATTTTTCCTAAAGTGATTGAGTACCTTAAAATTAATGTCCTATATCCTACTGCAGGCTGTAGTGATACTCTAATTCGAATACCACTACACTTCTAGTCTAGACCTGCATGGGCCACCACTAAAAACGTGTCATTACCCGCACCCACTGTGAGGGTACGAGAACGTAACAACGCCCAGCCTACGCCGCAGTGTCGGCGGAAGAACGCTGTCCTAGGTCAACATTCATCTGGCAATATATCTCTAAACAGTTTATACTCCCCGAATGGGGGTGACATAGCAGTAAAACTCAATCACAACTAAGGAAGAGATAGCACGATATGAAATAGAACTCAAAGAAATAAATAGATGAAAAGTAGTCTAAGATAATCCCAGCAATATCCAGAAGTACATGGTCTCAGATATAGGATGAAAGAATATATACAACTCTGAACTCCAAATAAAGTCTAGCTAAAACATGTCTCAAGACTGCATAAAGTAAGATAAGCCTAACTAATCTAGTCTAGGCAATCGGGGTGATATCCTCAGCTAGAGCTGGGTCCTCCTGAGGGTCCAGCTCGCAGGTGTCATCTAAGGCTGTCCCGTAGTAGGTATCCAGGCAAGCCTCCTCCTCGTCCTCTGTAATATTTTCAACAGGTCCAGTCAGGACAGGAGCGAGTACAGTACATCTCAACAGTTCATAACAGGTTAGAAAATATAATCATACAGTAAAGTAAGATACAGGTGCTGAAGAATACAGTATGTAAACAGAGAGAAAGAACTGCAATAGAAATATCTACTATAAGTAAGGAACTAACAGTGGCTAGTGAGTCAGAGTACAGGATAGCACATGTGAACGGGACAGATTTGTACATGATCTACACTAAAGAGTTGTACATGATCTACACTACTATAGAATTGTTCACATGACTACTCGCACTCCCCCGTTCCCCAATTAATATACAAGGATCTAAGCAGGTTATGTTATTGTACATGATATCACATGGGGCCCTTGAAAGGGTGCACATGATAGTATACATAAAGGCTCTGTGAACATGAGAGTACATGGTTCACAAGAGTGTACATGTATGGTGAAAGCACAGGAGTACATGATGAAAGTGAAACGCACATGACATAATGTACCCGATGCTCCCGAGGGGGATAACATCGCATGAAGAGATCCGTATAGTACTAATCCGTGATAATGTCATGACAGCACAAGTAAAGTAATTTAATGTAAGAAATAATTCTAAGCAGGATATGAAATGATCAGAGAATGTACTCGCCTGGTATCTGAGTGTCCAATATGAAAGTACTGTCCGAGGAGTGGTGTCTGGCTCCTAATCAGAACAGCACGTCATAACAAGTCCAAAATGGTAAAATGAAGTCCTACTATGCATTCTACATGATTCTAGGTCAATCTAGGCCAAAGTTAACTCTTGGTCAACCTTGGTCAACCAAGAAGTCAAACCTAAGTCAACTATGGTCAAACTAGGTCAACCAAGTCTAAATTAGGTCAAACTAGTCTACACTAGTCTATTCTAGGTCTAAATAAGCTATACAAGACCATTCTAGACTTTCTAGGCAAACAGATTCACATATATGTCATAGGTTGTATCATGCCTATAAGCCACCCCTAACACAAGGCTATATGTCATAATCTCGCCGATAATACTACACCTATGATATATTATCTAACACATTCATAGACATACACTAGCATTAAGTTACCTATATACCTATACATAGGTATAGGCACATTCACATAGATATCTATATTACATATCTTACTATAGGTTATAATACATATATACAAATAGATATACATTACCCTATATATATATATACATTAAATAGGTTATAGTGCAATTATTAAGAAACGACACATTATATATATATACATATTTATATATAGCTCAACATATATACATATAGGTAAACATTACATATATTATATATGTATACCTACTATATACATAAACTTACCTATATAAAGACTAGGGAATATATATATATATATATATATATATATATATATATATATATATATATATATATATATATATATATAGAGAGAGAGAGAGAGAGAGAGTGTGTGTGTAAGCGTGTGTGTGTAATGTGAGAACATGTATGTGTGATACATGGGTGCATGTGAGTGATAGAGTGTTTTAGTGTGTGGGTCTACTGCAGTTCAGTTTTTAGAAAATAGGAAGGGAACCCATAACAGTTCTCAGAAGATTAGGAAAGGAAACCAATTCATTTCGGTTCAGAATTTTTATTCAAACTTCCAAGCCCATTTTGAAACCAATATCCAACCAAAAATTACCCAACTCGACATACAAGTAGATTTTATGTAGGAGAACCATATTAGGGACTTAAACCAATAATTAACCTCAGTTAAATAGATCAAATTAACTGCCAAAGTTCGAATTGTAAAACTGGAAAAATACAGGAAAAGCATGTATCAGGAATTTAGGGAAATAGAAAAATGCAAATTAAAAACAAACTAAAATTCAAATTTAAGGGTTGGTAATTCTAATATAGGGTGTGTACATGTCATAGGAAGTGTCTCGTGTCTACCACATCGAGACACGACGTGTCCACAACAATAAAACCAAAACAGCACACTGGGTACTGCACAGCAGTGCACTGTCTCGTGTGTGTGTGCCCGCGTGTCATACACACAACACAGACCAAACCAAGACACGTGTTCACAAACCTAGGTTCGCCAGGTGTCAGGCTACCTACGTGTCATCCTATTTTGGGTCGACGTGTCCCCGTGTCCGAGTTATTAAACCGTATCAGTGACAAAAAAACACAGTGCACAGAACGGTACGATTTCAGTGCGTGACCGATATCTCCCAAACCTTTCCACGAAACCCAATAAAACTTTGGGGACATGATGTCAGTGCTTGCCCCCTCGAGTCCACAAAGTTTTGTGTCGGATCATCACGTGTCGTGTCCGCTACAGACCCCAAGTAGCAGGGGAACACTGTAGCGCGCGCGCGAGCGTGTGCACGTGCGTGTCCAAGCCAAGAATCTGACTCAACCCGACATTAATACTACCACATAAGAACAGGGATCAATAAACGAGATTAAAACTAAATTTCCTATTTAAAAACATTGCACAACCGAGATCGAAATGCCCTCAGTGGCATTTTGACAAACACCTAGACTACATTCATGATACGTGTCCAAATGGACACGAAACTTAGGATACCCGACACAAAACCTATACTAATACTTAGGGGACTCCTAGGGCTCCCTAATGATGAAGACAAATCAAAATTTTATGGAGTTTTGAGAGAGTTACCTAAGCTTGAACTTCTCAAGAAAACCCCTCTTTGTGAGCTCCTCTCTTGATGTCCCAATCAAATCAAAACAACCTCAAACTGAGATGAGACCTTAGCAACAGCAAGAATAGTCATATTAGGATCTAATGGAATGAATTAGAAAGAAAAAGGAAGAGGAAAGGAGTTCTAGGAATTAAAATATCATAGAAACTAACCTTTCTAAAACTTGAGCCTTCCTAAGAAAGAGGCAACCCTAGATTTTAGGAGGGGTTTTATAGTGGGGGAATCCCAATGAGGATAGGGTGGCCGGCCATCATTCCTAGGGATTAGGGTTTGGTTGATTTGATTAATAATGACTCTAAATCATAAGCCATGACTTATGACTTTCTAATTTCTATTACTAATTAGGTTCTAATGACCAAACCAAAGATTAGGCTAGGTTAGACTAAAGTCATATATCCTAACCAAGTCCATACTAACTAGGGTTAGCTCCTAGGTTGGTCTACAAGGGTCAACACTAGTCAAAGTCAACCTAGTCCAAACAATTCCAAAATAATTCCTAAAAATTCCCAAAAATTCTAATAAATTCTAATAAATTTAAATTACCCCAAAAATGACAAAAATACCCTCACACTAGAAATGTGGTAGTGACAGGACGCATAACATACAAACAGCATATGGGCACATAACATGGCAATATGTGGGAGTATATCACACCATAGTATTGGCGCATGACTTCTATAGGCACATAAGAATGCTCACAGAAGTATGTTGCCTTAGGCGCATGCGTCCAGGCAGAAAAAAAAGTCTGAGCGTCGCAAATTAATGCTCGAGACTTTATTTTTTGAGGCGTGGTCTCACCCAGAATCAGGTCCTGGACTGGTGAGGACGCTGCCACAGGAGGAGAGCCACTCGGTGCAACCCCCTTGCCCTTCGCAGATCTCTTGGCGACCTTGGGAGACATGGTTCGTAAAGAAAGGAGATGAAGAGTCTTTTAAAAGTTCTAAAGAGAGGAGAATAATAAATTTTCTCTCTCCTTCAGAGCCTATTTATAGGCATGGGCCATACCCTATGCATCCCCTATTTCTATGCGCCTATGTGCCCATTATGTACTATGCGCCCACAATGGCCTATGCGCCCACGTGAAGATCCAGCCTCTTGCACACTATGCGACTGTCATTTGCCGACGTGGACAACGTATGAAGGATGGACCTCTTCAAATTCTACCCCGATGAATCTGTCAGTTTAGATTTTTGGGAAAGATCTTAACAGCCGTCTCTCTGACAGGCTGGCCAAACTCTATGCGCCCAAAGAGAGAGAGAGAGAGAGAGAGCTGTGCTATACGCCCACTGCTTTACAAGAAGATGGCCCATGCTTCTTTCAAAGTATTTCGAACTCGTTCAAGTATCAAAAACTTTGAAGGGGGTCTTGTAGAAGCATGAAAATTTTAGCAATGAAGCCTTATGCGCCCAAGCCAATGAGAACATATGCGCCCAAGCCAATGAGAACATATGCGCCCAAGCCAATGAGGACATATGCGCCCAAGCCTCCCTGTGAAGCTCTATGCGCACAAGCCACCCTGTGAAGCTCTATGCGCCCAAGTGAAGCTCCCCTAGAAGGAGGGCGCATAGCCTGAAACAAGGCTATGAGCCCAAGCCAAAGCATTCCCTGACTCGGTCAAAGTTATGATCAAAACGTGCACCGAAGCGTACGGCCACGTCAGTCTCCACGAGCAGTCGTGCACCAAAGCATGCGTCCACGTCAGCACCACGATCAACCCACGACCACGCAGCTTACATGCGCCTACATCCTATGCGCCCAAAGCAAGACCATGCGTCCACATGAAAACTAGTGTATTTTCTCATGTGGGCGCATAACATCATTCAAGCTCAGAAACTACTATAAAAAGGGGTCTCATTCCTCTTCAAAACACAGAACGGAGAGCATTTTCCAGAGCCAAATTGCTTCATTTCTTGCCAGTGAGCCGAGAGTTAGCAATTTTCTTAGATTTTCTTCCACTTTGTAATCAGAGTGTCAACGGAGTAAAGGAGCAACTGCCGCTCGATCTCCATCGTCCTATTTTCCAGAATTTCTTTTTGTACTCGGGGATCCTCAGCGCAGGATCTCTCAGGCGTACTCGATTTGTGGTACCTTGTGCCAATAAAGAAAAGACAATGTTTCTTCTTTTTGTGTGTGTGTCCACAACGAGTCTACTAGACTATAATGTTGTGAAAGAAAAAAAAAACTAGAATATTTAATGGGATGATTACTAAACAATATAAAATCATGGTTTCGATTCAAAGTATGAAGTTTTATTACTTTTTAAAAAAATCTCTATGTTAACTTAGATGCAGACCGAACTCGAGTGGCTCTTATGGTTACCGAAAAGAGGTATAATACCTCGACTGAGCGGCAGAAAGATCAGTGGACCGAGCCACGGGGACGTATTATTTCTTCCATTTATTTGGTAGTAATTGAGGGCAGTGGGCTCAACAGACACGCAGTACGTATCACCGGACATATTAAAAAAACTATAGATGCAGTTTTTATGCATGATTTGACATCAAGTTTAACTAATAAAATATGAAAAAAAAAACCATTGCGAGACATACCTTTCTCGCGTCATATTTAGACCCACTGCACCAATGACCTTGTCGCCTTTAACCGTCGGCCTAAATTTTTTAGAACAATGGTGCTGATAGTAGCCGAATCAATCATCTGAGACTTTCTAATTGATAATATATATGGAGAGGGAATATGATAAAGGTAGTTGTAGATATGGACAATGGCATCCATATTTGGATTTATAATAACTCACAACAGACACACATATCATTTTAAGTAGTCTACCTTTTTTCTAATACCAAAATTTAGTGTTGTTCATAGTTCTTCAAATCAAATTGAAGAGAACATTGATGATGAAAATATTTATGATTTAGTTAAATATTTAAATTATTATTTAGATGATAATGATGATAATACTTTAGATGCTAACGCTCCCGAATTATTTGTTGGAAACATATTTGAATCTCGTTCTTAATTTATTTCTTTACTAGTGATATAGCAGCTGGATATGTTCAGCTAAAGCGAACAATTTTCAAAGAATTACATCTGCTTGTAATTTTCCAAATTGTTGTTGGAGAATATACGCAAGCGCAATTGATGAAGATGGGACATTTGACATTAGAAACTTGACATTCATATTTAGGTGGATTTATAGGAGTAAGTTATCCATCAGCTACTACTGCATGGTTAAAAATAAAATAATTGGTAATATTAGAGAGAACAACCCCTATAATCCACCACATATTGTAAATGGTATACTTAAAGATCATTGAGTACGTATTACATATTCTAAAGCTTAGAGAGTCAAAAAAATTGTATTATCTAAAAATTGATGGTAGTTATGTTGATGTTTATGGGTCTTGAAAATATGCTTTTACAATTATTGAAACAAATTCTAGAAGCAAATATTTTTTTTAAAGACGGTAAGAAATAAATCTTTAAAAGAATATTTATTTGTTTGAAGGCATGTATGGATATTTTTAAGTAGTTATTTACTTATAATTAGTACTGATGCTACTTTTCTTACATCTAGATATCAATGTGATTTATTTGTTGTTTGTGCTCACGATTCTAACTGCCAATTATATCCAATTACTAATTGTGTTGCTGAAAAATAAAAATACTGATTCATGGACATGGTTTTTAAACAATTTGAAAGTTTCTATTGAAAGTTTTTTAATGAATGGAATAAGATTTCATCTAATCGGATAAATAAAAAGGATTAATAAATGGTATGCGTGGAACTTTTTTCAGATTTGTCATATTATTTTTGTATTCAACATTTTAAACAAAATATGTTCAAGTAACCAGACTATAGCAATATTAAGCATGGTTATATAATCTTGCTAGGTCTTATAATGAGGTGGATGCAAATGATCGGTTTGAAGGAATTAAATCCGAAACTTTAAGTGCTTTCAATTGGATTGTGGGTACAAATGATTAAAGTCGTAATTTTGTCCATTGGATAAAAACTTTGTGTTTGAGATTAGATATTAACACTTCAAACTTTATTGAATGTTTTAATAATTGGATTAAAATTTTACCAATAACAACATTGCTTCTTGGTATTAGAGCAAAAAATATAACAATTCAAGACAAGCACCGACAAAATATTGAAATTTTAAAAATAGATTTTGTCCAAGAATGCTAAAAACTATGATCCGCATCAAAATAGGATCAAACCGTTTTCAATATTGCATATTGATAGTTTATTATTTGAAATACTTGACAAAATAAGTAGATGTTGTTGTTGTCGGTGGCAACATCTTTTACTAACATGTGTACATGTTTGATTTGCATATCAGTTCTAATATCCAATTAAAAGTTTGTATCTTCTTGAATTCTTTATTGAAATATATAGAAGTGTATATGGGCTACGTATGTAACCAATTCCACTCTCCTTCATTCCTCAAAGTTATTTGGTTAAAATGTCAAATTGAAGTACCAATTGTTGGACATAGAGCTGGTAGATAAAAAAGAACCGCATCATGGTGAAGGATATGTGGAAAAAAGATCTCCATTAGTGTAACTATGGCAGGTTGGGACAAGATTTTTTTTTTATAAACCAACCTAAATATTTTACGCTTTTACTTGTATTTTTTTAAGAATGATTTTATCAAAATAAAGTTGTAATCGTAAATTTGTTTCTACTGAATAAATAATTTTATTGTAATTTGATGCCAAAGTGAGGTTGTAACCAAAATTGTAGAAATTAAGAGAGAAATAAACAACATAGCTACATAAATTCTTAAAGAACATAAAAGTGTACATGTTGGCTGCAAGTAAAATTATACATGTCCAATGATGAATTATTGTCCACCCATGGCAAATCTTCTATAATTCCTACGAAGATGATCCCTAAGACCCAGGCGCGTTCTCCTTTGTGTTGTGTCCTCCTCGACCTCCTCGCGACCCCGTCGTGATCATCTTGAGACTACTCTACCTATGTAGGTATTAGCATTGATGGGGTCATGTACACCTGAGTAGCTAGATCATCTAATGAAGTTGTCATCTGTGTAAATAATTCCAATCAAAGGAATCGCTACCTGAGTAGGGATGGCAACTTCCCCCGAACTCGATGGGGACCCGACTTTTTTTCTCCGACGGGGACGGGTTTGGGGATATAGAAACGGGGATGGGGACGGGAATGGGGATTAAACAAAATTCTCGATCGTATTCGGGGTCAGGTATGGATATTGTACTCTCCGCCCCGGTAAATCCCTGACCCCGATTACTTATACTTATATGCACAACACATTTCTATGAGTTCATGATCTATCTAATACTAGATATAATTTTTATTAAATTAACATGTCTTGTAATTTTTTTGGAATAAAATAGTTTATACTATACAGAAAAAATTATTAATGGGACGGCAGACGGGGACGAAAAAATCTGATCCCAAAAGTGTTAATGGGGCGGGAACGGGGAGTACATTGTTAAACGGGGACGGAGATGGAGATAAAAATTTAAACCCGACCGGGGATGGAGATTTGAACACTACTCGGGGACAGAGATGGGGGGTATGATCCCCAACCCCGACCCGCCCCATTGCCATCCCTATACCTGAGTAGCAGTCTGTAAACCACCAAGCTGTGACGTATCCTTGCCAGCTTGTCAGTCAATCTACGATCCACCACATTGTGACTTGTCCTAGCCAGCCTGTCGGCCAGTGTAACGTGCCCTACGGCGACGTACCTATCTATGACTAACATTGCCTACAAGATGATTACCTGGGATATCAAATGAAAGCATTAGGGGTGCTAGGGGTATGTCCAGATAATCTGCAGATGTTCGTAACATACCTTTTGGATCTACCATGGGGTCTTGGGATAACTCAGCTATAGTTGGTGTCTGAAATTATAATCATACTCAATGACACGTACATAGATGATAATTTATTGCTAAAAAGTACACATACCATTAGATCTATACATGCATTCCTTTCACGATCATCGTCTAGAGCTCGATGGTGGAAACGAGGCTCCGTAAAATCATATAGTCGATTTTGTATGCGCAGGATTTCGTACCAACTCAGATATTCATCAATAAGTACCACTACATAATTCCAACAAAACATAAGCATAACATACCATAATTAAATTGCAAACAATAATTTACCGTCTGCCGCAGATTTCATCAATTAAGACATGTATTTCATGCTATGCATCACAAATCTAGAATTCCAACCGAGACTCGAGGAACAGACTCGTGCATCGATATTAGCTATACTACGATCAAAAGACAAAGGCTTCTGGGAATCATATGTTTTAATTCGAACTGGCGTATAACACAATCAACTTGATGAAACATGATATGTCCATGATATATGATATATTACCAATGTTTACTTAATTTGCCTCAAAGTTGTTTAATATGTTAAATAATTTAACTAAATATTTGCTTAATTTGCCTCAAAGTTGCTTAATATGTTAAATAATTCCGGGTAAATCGAGGCCACCATGAACACACAATGGAGAAATTATTGGATGGTCCGGCCTCACCACGTGGCAATGATGAATGGTGAACCCGACCACTAATTTTTTGACACTTGGCATAATCTATTATATCACTACATTTCTCTTATTTGCTAGGTCAATTTTTTCTAATGTTTTTGAAAGAAAAAAATCTATTTTCTTCTAATTATATGCCAAGTGAATTTCTATATATTAAATATATTTTTTACAATTTTATAAAAAAATTTATGCCAAATATTATGCCAAAGGTCAAGAAATTAGTAGCCGGGCTCACCATTCATCATTGCCACGTGGTGAGGCCGGACCACGCAATAATTTCTCCACACGATGATGTGGATTTACATTCTCCATCATCCACCGACGAACTGCCGAAAAGATCTACTCCTCTTCCCAAGTCGGCTAACTGGCTTACCAATACTGAAATGTTCGTAGAATCAAACCTACAACGAAAAAGACAAATAAAATGGTGCAAGTTTAAACAGTAAACGGTATATGACATATATTAACAAAAATTATTCTGTTCATACATATGCAAGTGTTATACATGTAGTGCCCCGTCCCGCTCAGTCAATCGGAGGAATTGAAACGCTGACGGCGTTCGGACTTAGCCTTGCAACGGCTACTCGGAGATATCGCTCGGTCGAGGCGACCGCTTGCTCAGGTGGGGTAGTTTCGGTGAACTTGCCTCATCTTAGCCTTCACATAATAAATCGCATGTTTTCAACTTGCACAAGTAGGCTTGATAATAAAAGTGACGAATCCACATAGCTAAAGGGAATAATCCCGACGGGTTGAATTGAGTTAGAATATGGAAAGGTCCAACGGTCGACATAGAGTTGGTGCACGACGTGCTTTGAAAATGACACTCGATGCTTCGTCCCGTGGCTTGGGAGAAGGAAAGTTGGTTGAGTAGGCGAAGTATGAACGTAGCCTAAGTCATAGGCGTCGCCCGCGTAATTGCTCGATAAAACATGCACGCTTCCATGATGCAAGGCTTGGCATAGCCTTTGCTCGTCCCTTGAGTTAAGTCGTGGGCTTGGTGAAGTTAGGCAAGGTGATGGCAGTCGACCTAAGTCATTCCAAGCACGGTCCTATGAGTTCTGCAGCTGAGTATAGCCACGAAATCCTACGGTTTCAAAGCTAGTCGTATGGAGTATGAGTTGGACGATAACGTCACGTAGAAGTACGATGGGCCTAAGGCACGATACACGGACTTAGTGTTTAAGGCATGAACCACAGTTGATCTAATGAGTTTTGAAGAAAGGACTACCGAATAGGCATTGAGTTGAATGAAATGATATGATAACATGGAAAGAATGCTCGCGACCGTGGGTCGTCGAGGGGTCCTTGAGGGGTCTCAAGGATAGAAGACTTGAACTTGGTTTTGGAAAGAGATGATGATACTGAGAGTGCAATGACTGTGCGAGACGTCAGTTTGAGTGAAGGGTCTTGCATGGTCATTGGACAACTTGTCGACAAGGTAGAGTTTCCCCGTAACGGCAACCCAGGGCCATGGGACCGTTTCGGCCAAGAAAGGAAACACGGAGATAGCTATGTTGACTCGATAGCACCGGGTTAGTCGGGGACTTCCAGGGGGCTAGCTACCTTGCGCTGGAAGGGTCCCGGCCAATCGCAAGCTATGTGTCCATTATAGCTTGTCATGCTAGTGACCTCATATAGATGAGTCAGCATGGGTGGCGATCCGCGTATATACCTTTGGACTGAGTCGAGTATTAGGTGAAGTGAATCAAGAGTCGAGTCGAATGCGTGCTCAGTCAGAAGACAATATTTGGGCCTAAGATTTGGCTGCAACGAAGACACCGTGCTTCGGCACGAGATGTGGCGTCGAGTCCTATGTTGTCGGCATATAAATTGCATAGTTATGGTTTGAGTTATCATGAATTAAGTCAGGAGATGCCGCAAGACAAAGTTGGTCGAGTAACCCTTAGTTCACAAGTTGGATGGGTCAGTTGATGATTTAGTAGCAAAGGACCGCGAGGCGGCGATATGATTGAGTCTCATTGAGTTGCGAGGCACGGCCTCAGCAAGGGTTTGTAGCACGGTCACACGGAAATGGAGCCTCATCGCGTAGTTGCGTCTCTGATTTTAAGCCGTAAGGCAAACACGACTCGATAGGTTAACGTTGTTGGAACGAGAAGGGTCTTGAGGCAAGGTATGAGTTAACGTTGTTGTTGCAAGCACGAGATGGTCTAGAGACACGGAATAGGCCAAAGCGTCGGTCCTAAAACTGATCCTAAGGCAAGAGTAGAAAGACAATCATAAAGGGGACTAAGTTGCACAAAAGTAAATTAAACGTGTCGGGTTAGTATGGGCGGGCGAGGAGCTCATTCCACCAGAACAGTTGAGTACTGACACCCACATAGTTTACATGTGCAGGCACAGGTAGAAGCTCGTGGCGCGGAGCTCGCTTGGATGCGTCGAGGCACGAAGTTCCTTGGCGATTCGAAGCGTGCGGCCGCATGGAGTAAAGACTTATACGGGACATAATGTATGGACGTCGCCTTCTGAAGCTTCCGCTGGATCAAGACTTGTGATTGAGAGATGAGAGAGAGCTGAGTGACTTGTAATGTGAGAAGAGTGAGCTTGAGTGATTGTAATCTTGGCCTTGCGCCCCCAATGTAACCATTGTTTTCAATATCAATAAAGAGATTCTTTGTATAACTTGTGTGTTGTTCTAAATTCTGCTGCTATTATTCAATATCTCTGCTTCGGACTTCTGTGCGACGACCCCGTCGCAACCGCTGAAATCGGCCGTTATGGAACCCGCCTTGCACGAGCGCAATCTAGGCTCGTGCGGCATCACGCCTTAGCGAGGACGATCGCTCCTACGGGAGCGGGGCGTGACATAATGGTATCAGAGCACGGCTTTACATCCTTGGACTATCGATTGAATTCTTTAACTCCGTTGTTTTCGCAAACTCTGAAGTATTGTCTCCGCAAAGTTGATATCGTTGGTGCGCTCTCTCTCAATTGGCCTGCGGGATGTCCATACAATAAGTCTATCTATTTTGCAGAAGGTAGGAAAATAGTTTTTGAAAGGAAAACAAAAAGATGGTTTACGTAAGCACGGTTGGCTAAGTCGGGCTGGGCATATACACCAAGTTGCGTCGACCTTAGAAAAGTCTAGTGTGGGAATTGAATAGTGCGAGCATAAAACGGGTTGATCCTGATTGAGTAAGCAGGATGACTATCGATAGGGATACTATCGAACGACGATATCGTCGGTGCGATATAGATGAGCGTGCTTGGAAATTGAGGAATGGTTCGAACGGAAAAAATTTTTTGAAGAAGTCGATTTTGATTCGAACGATAGTGTTGAAGATTTGTTGACTGACTTCATTCCTGAGTGGTGTATGCGATAGGCTCAGGAATGTCGATCAATAAATTGAAGATGCGGGGTGTCGGTGAGTCTATCAGCAAGTGTCATGTGTATGTAAAGCCATAGATTGAGTATCGATGAATAAGTTTTAGTCTTGAAGTTTGACGAGTGGATTCGAATAACCTAGAATTGACGCGCACGGAACGTGCACGGGATTGAGGATGGTGCGAGTATGAAACGCGAAGATGATTGAGTAAATAAATAAAATCGAAGAAATTGATGCGGATTGTATATGAAAATGTTAGTACGACAGGTAGATAGCGTGCATGAAAGGTTTGATTTTGAAGTTACGCGAATGTCTCTAAGGATTGGATTGAACGTTGCTCGATGAATTGAGTTAGCAAAGAATGATACGAATTGAAGAAATACGTTGGTCGATGACTTAAGATAAAGGGATAATGATCGAACTTGAATTGAATGTCGAGGAGATTATCCAGTCGAATGATAGCATCATTCACACGACTCAGAATTCGTTGTAAAGGAAGATCGTCAGGTTACGCATATCATCGATGGTATTGAGGCGTATCAAAGATCGATATGCGATAACTCGGGGGTACTCTGACTCGGCGAATGACGACCGTGCAAGTGTTATTTGTTCGGTTGGATGCTATACTAAGGATTTTGATCGAGATGAATGTTGGATGAAAATGAAAGTGTCTTAATGGTTACGCGGATAACCACAGTATCGACATTCTTGTCTTGCGCGAGTGCAACTCTAGCCTCGCACATGCGTCGCGTCGGATTTGAGGCGATCGTTCCGCGTGAGCGCTGACATGGTAATTCATGTCGCGGGAATGATCGAACTCAGAAAATCAGTACGCGGTAACTTTGATTGTCTCGACTTGTCGGTTTGATGCGAAGGACAATTTGAGGATGTTAGGACTTGCGATTGATGATTGAATAAACTTGAGGATTGAGTAGGTCCAATCCGCGCATCGAGAATGAATTAGTCTAGACGCAAAACAAGAGTTACGTCCCGATGAGGATAATTATCCCACGGGAGCGTGCATGGTGATTCATGCCCACCGTGGATAATCTGACTCACATAAGATCGGAGCGCAACGTATTGTTAAGTCAGATGACCTTGTGATCGATTTTGTGAATTGGGATAAATGACTTAGGAAATATGGAATGTTAAATTTTGGTTAGCGATGAATTGTGTCGTAGCGTGCTTGATTTGAGAAATATTGATAGACGATCTATGTCGAACGTGTTTGAAGGGATAGACTATACGAAATGGCTTGATGAATGAGTGATGTCGATACGTTAAGGAATTAGTTGAAATGTGAGTTATCGTAAGATGGCTTTGTTGAACGACTCGGACCCCGTGCGACGAATAATGGGATGTGCGTAGGGAATCGATGCTCGATGTTTAGAAATTGGAGTGATGCGAGCTTGGATAGAAAACCCCGTACTATCAATTTGGTTTGACCTTAGGATGGGGTCAGTGTTGATATTGTTGTTTGGGAACTATGATTCCAATACTGACGGAAAGACATAGCCTAGCGGTTAGGCAGACGTCCGAGTGCGAAGTGGTAGGATTTGTGGAAGAACCACTCGTGAGCCTCGATTGACATGTATGTATATCAGGGACGCCCAAATATGTGCACGATCCGACTCGAATGGTGATGGGGGATTCGCTATCACGAGGCTTGGCTGAAATACATGTATTTTAGGGACGCTTAGAATATGTGCACGATCCAACTAAGTGATACGTGAATCAAGTGAGACTTGAGGAATAGAAAAGTGTCGAGGATTTTGAAATCGTATTAAAGGAAAGATTGATAGTAGCACGAGCGTGGCTCGGATTTGGAAAACGCATAGGAGAAGTGTGTGCGAGAGTCCTTGAACGTTGAAAAAAAAAGCGATAAATCGATAAGTGTACTCAGTTACTTTCGAGGACGAAACTTTTTCTGAGTGGTGTATGATGTAGTGCCCCGTCCCGTTCAGTCAATCGGAGGAATTGAAACGCCGACGGCGTTCGGACTTAGCCTTGCAACGGCTACTCGGAGACATCGCTCGGTCGAAGCGACCGCTTGCTCAGGTGGAGTAGTTTCGGTGAACTTGTCTCATCTTAGCCTTCACATAATAAATTGCATGTTTTCAACTTGCACAAGTAGGCTTGATAATAAAAGTGACGAATCCACATAGCTAAAGAGTATAATCCCGACGGGTTGAATTGAGTTAGAATATGGAAAGGTCCAACGGTCGGCTTAGAGTTGGTGCACGACGTGCTTTGAAAATGACACTCGATCCTTCGTCCCGTGGCTTGGGAGAAGGAAAGTTGGTTGAGTAGGCGAAGTATGAACGTAGCCTAAGTCATAGGCGTCGCCCGCGTAATTGCTCGATAAAGCATGCACGCTTCCATGATGCAAGGCTTGGCATAGCCTTTGCTCGTCCCTTGAGTTAAGTTGTGGGCTTGGTGAAGTTAGGCAAGGTGATGGCAGTCGACCTAAGTCATTCCAAGCACGGTCCTATGAGTTCTGCAGCTGAGTATAGCCACAAAATCCTACGGTTTCAAAGCTAGTCGTATGGAGTATGAGTTGGACGATAGCATCGCGTAGAAGCACGATGGGCCTAAGGCACGATACACGGACTTAGTGTTTAAGGCATGAACCACAGTTGATCTAATGAGTTTTGAAGAAAGGACTATCGAATAGGCATTGAGTTGAATGAAATGATATGGTAACATGGAAAGAATGCTCACGACCGTGGATCGTCGAGGGGTCTTTGAGGGGTCTCAAGGATAGAAGACTTAAACTTGGTTTTGGAAAGAGATGATGATACTGAGAGTACAATGACTGTGTGGGACGTCAGTTTGAGTGAAGGTCTTGCATGGTCATTGGACAACTTGTCGACAAGGTAGAGTTTCCCCGTAACGGCAACCCAGGGCCATGGGACCGTTTCGGTCAAGAAAGGAAACACTGTGATAGCTGTGCTGACTCGATAGCACCGGGTTAGTCGAAGACTTCCAGGGGGCTAGCTACCTTGCGCTGGAAGGGTCCCGGCCAACCGCAAGCTATGTGTCCATTATAGCTTGTCATGCTAGTGACCTCATATAGATGAGTCGGCATGGGCGGCGATCCGCGTATATGCCTTTGGACTGAGTCGAATATTAGATGAAGTGAATCAAGAGTCGAGTCGAATGCGTGCTCAGTCAGAAGACAATGTTTGGGCCTAAGATTTGGCTGCAACGAAGACACCGTGCTTCGGCACGAGATGTGGCGTCGAGTCCTATGTTATCGGCATATAAGTTGCATAGTTATGGTTTGAGTTATCATGAGTTAAATCAGGAGATGCCACAAGGCAAAGTTGGTCGAGTAACCCTTAGTTCACAAGTTGGATGGGTCAGTTGATGATTTAGTAGCAAAGGGCCACGAGGCGGCGATATGATTGAGTCTCATTGAGTTGAGAGGCACGGCCTCAGCAAGGGTTTGTAGCACGGTCACACGGAAATGGAGCCTCATCGCGTAGTTGCGTCTCTGATTTTAAGTCGTAAGGCAAACATGACTCGATAGGTTAACGTTGTTGGCACGAGAAGGGTCTTAAGGCAAGGTATGAGTTAACGTTGTTGTTGCAAGCACGAGATGGTCTAGAGACACGGAATAGGCCAAGGTGTCGGTCCTAAAACTGATCCTAAGGCAAGAGTAGAAAGACAATCATAAAGGGGACTAAGTTGCACAAAAGTAAATCAAACGTGTCGGGTTTGTATGGGTGGGCGAGGAGCTCATTCCACCAGTACAGTTGAGTACTGACACCCACATAGTTTACATGTGCAGGCACTGGTAGAAGCTCGTGGCGCGGAGCTCGCTTGGATGCGTCGAGACACGAAGTTCCTTGGCGATTCGAAGCGTGCGGCCGCATGGAGTAAAGACTTATACGGGACATAATGTATGGACGTCGCCTTCTGAAGCTTCCGCTGGATCAAGACTTGTGATTGAGAGATGAGAGAGAGCTGAGTGACTTGTAATGTGAGAAGAGTGAGCTTGAGTGATTGTAATCTTGGCCTTGCGCCCCCAATGTAACCATTGTTTTCAATATCAATAAAGAGATTCTTTGTATAACTTGTGTGTTGTTCTAAATTCCGCTGCTATTATTCAATGTCTCTGCTTGGGACTTCTGTGCGACGACCCCGTCGCAGCCGCTGAAATCGGCCGTTATGGAACCCGCCTTGCACGAGCGCAATCTAGGCTCGTGCGGCATCACGCCTTAGCGAGGACGATCGCTCCTACGGGAGCGGGGCGTGACAATACATACACATATATATTTTTTAAAATTCCACCTCCAAGCCAAATACCCACAAAATTCGTCATTAAGTGGGATAACATAGCTACAGTACCCTATGCGTGACATGTAGGTGCACCCACATCTTCTAAAAATGATATGAGACACACATTGACCTTATTTTTTATTACGTCGGGAAATAGAAAGGCACCACATAAGCTGAGTAAGTAATGCTCTAGTGCAACATATAATCTTTAAGGTTTGGTATCAGTTAAAGTAAATAGGCATTGAAGAAATTAATACAAAAAATAGATACCCGCGAATCATCAAAAAAATTATTGTATCGTCGATACGATCAATATGCATGAAAGTGAACCGGAGCCAACTAAATGTGACAATGCTAGTTGCTCCTAAATTCGATGGCTACTATACACCAAGGTATGTCCTAATAATCTTAGGAGGAGATGACTGCTTGTCAAAATATATAGGGTCACCAGTATTTGGTAACCATAGAATATGTGCCACATCAGCTAATGTGATCGTCATCTCCCCTACACGTTGACACATAAATTATATCTTGTCAACATAATGAAACCCAAAGGCCTTAATCAAGGCCTTTTGGGCTATAATCAGTTTCCGTCACCCCCCCCCCCCCCCGAGTAATGTTATTAGTACCTCCAAATTGTTCCTCCAATACATCCCTCCTTATGTGGCAGCTGACGTGGCATGTTAAATAATATTATGTGTCATCTAACATG